>JAPYZS010000364.1:0-149467 GCA_030522925.1 Trissolcus japonicus | reverse complement strand
TTGTATTTTTAGTAGCCTTATCGTAGTTTTTTGATATTTCTTTTATATATATAAACATTTTTAATTATTTTCAAACGTAATGTTTGGCATTACGTTACACTAGTAATAATAATGATAATAACAACAAAAACAATAATATTATCATTGTTCTTTTCTCAAAGAGCACACCATTACATAAAGAGAGAGTTATCGTAGGAAGAAAATCTAGACTATATCGTGTTTATGATTAATTCCAATCTAATTCAATTTCGCGAAATTGGATAAACGTACGTAATTCAGATAGAACTGCGTTTGATATATTATTTACACGTCGGAGGTTCTCGAGCGTCATACCATAGCACGTGAGAATGATAACAAGGATTAATATTTAAGTTGACATAACGATCGATGTAACTTACTTAATTAAGCTTTGATCAACATGAATAAGTTTTCAACACTACGGCGAAAAAATTTCTCTCGTCAAGGGATTGAATATTGCTGTATACATTTCGAAGAAACAGTCCAAGGAATCCAAGTAGAGTGAATGATTAATTTCTTAAAAAACCTCAATTGTTCGCAATTCTCGGAATAATTAATTCGCTGAAATTGCTTTTGTCAGTATTTTTTTTTTTTTTTTTTTTTTTCGTTACAAGCGATTTTCTTTTGCTTGTAGCAGTGACGTCATCCGATATGCTCAAAACCGTTGACGTTTAATGTTATCAAAAGTTTGGTAACACAGCGAGGAAGCTGCGGGTATTTTTGAAATTATCGAATAAAGTTTAAGGGAGCGTCTGAGTCTGAAAGAACCCATTACAACACACTTAAAATTGTCATAATTATAACTTCATTCAGGAGCGACTTCAAAGCCGTCGCGCAGCGCAACTTTGTAACATTTTGATCGCCCGCGTTTTTATCTTGCAAAACAACAATTCACATCCGCAAACGAGTTTTTCGATCGGAAAAGAAATAGTGTCACAGGAGTGCGAGAGAGAAGAAAAAAGAAAACCGAGAGAGAAAGAAGAAAAGGTGAGAGAGATGGAGAGAGAAAAATTGCACGGGCGATAATTAGATTTCGCTGGATTTTTTTCCTGTCGCGTATATATCTTTCCGTTTAAATCGTGTCTTGAGATAAAAAAAACTTCTTTTTTTCAATTTAATCCAAATTTCATTCATTGTTCCAACGTACACTCAAGTTCATCAGTTGTCACATATGACGCGCATACTACACATCAGTGATATCCGTGCAGTGCTCTGAAAATGATGTATAGTCGTACTCAATGTCGATCTGCAAAACAAAGCGGAGAGATGTCACTCGCAAGTTGAAAACTGCCAGTTTCAGTTGTCGATCATGCTGACTTTGCGAAAGCTGCTTTCCGCAAATACATGGGACAAGTACGCATCTTGAATTGGGAGAACGCTGTTCAAAGCTCCTGTTCTCGCACGCCGCTGATCCAATTATAGTTTATTTATATGACATATATTGTCATTAAACGGAGCGCACCGCTCACAATAATTTGAGACCGTCGGACTTACGTTGCCACGACACATTGTTTGTGTCCGGTTGTAATGTCTTTTTTGTACGCGCGCCATTGTGGATTGTGTCAAGGTCGGTTCCACGGGAATGAATATAATATATCAAATCATAGTTTTGATTCTCCTCAAAACAACTTCCGAACTATTCAATTTGAACACAATGGCAGGGATCAAACTGCTGCGTAACTCCCGTATCGACTTGCATGCAGACTTTGAAAACGGCCGAAAACGACAACAAAACAAAATCGGTTAGACATCGATGTCATGGAAAAATATTTTTTTTTCCTTATTTCCCTCACCCCCTTTCCTCTTTCAAGTTAATTCACAGTTCATGGAGTGACCGAGTTTTTATAACTGTACATTTTAATTCCATTTTCCGACGCTGATTTATATTCTAATTATGCGACGCAATTTTTGTCAGCGCAGTACCAGCTTTGACACTTTGCCAAACGTTATATCACCTACTGTATAACCGCCGTTTTACCGTATCTATAAATTTCCGTCTCCTCGTTTAAGTTTAACAAATTGTTATAAACTTTCGACTGATTTACTATCAGTTAGCGATCATTCAATCAGAGTGAAGTAAAAAAAAAAGCATCATCTCCAGTTGGGATACACCGTTCCGATGATTTGATGGAACCATCTTTTTCACGTGCGCCAATTGTGTTCGCGCCATAAATTTGCGACGGCGTGATTTTCTAATGTTTCATAAATAGCAGCGTCTCACTCTCTATCTGGGGATGAATAAAAATGTTTTCTGTTTCCATTTGGATGCCCTTTTATTGTGATTTGACCCCGCGACATATTTCACTTTAGCCCATCAATTCTCAGAGAATAAGAACTGGATCAGATCCCAGGAGTGTTTTATCTAAAGCCGATAATTACACTTTGTGTGTGATTCCCCCAAGATCTTAGTGCTCTTCGATTGAATATTTGGATTCACGCTTCGCGACCAAATTTACGCCAGAAACGTCTCACAGATTTTCTCACGTCCTTTTTTTTTTCCTCGTTTTTTTTTTTCCTCACTTCCTGGTTTTCTGACATAAATCAGTGCGAGCCGTCATGACCAGCAGAAGAGCCACACCTACCGGACGCGAGGAATCCGTTAAATGATAATTTTCAGTTTTTATGGCTTTGTAGTCGATTTTAATCAATATCCGTTAAATCTGACTTCCGCGGTAGACAATCTCGATGTGATACAATTATTGATTATCAGAACCATTAAATAATGATGCGCGCAATATTGTGCAAACATTATGAATTACAAGTTTTCTTTTCAAAGGAATTTTTGAAATTAATCAACCAGTTGAACAGCATAAAAACAACGTTTCAACACATGTTTCGCTCTTTTTATTTCTCTAATTTTAATTTCACTATTGCATTTGGTTTCGATCTCTCATCTCAATCCCAATCACAATAACAATTATTTTAATGCACAAAACACTTTTTTAGATACGAAATGATTTCTTAGACAGATAGAAAAACCCAAATTTGGTATATTTCTTTCTCTTTTCTCTTTGATAAAAATATTCTCAATGTCTTCCTCCGTCATTCTGGTGTTAATAAGTCTTAAGTAATAAACTAAATTTTATTTAATAATTGTTTTTAGATTTCAAATTTTATCAAGTTGATCCGATATTTAAAGAAAAAAATTGTTTTTTGCAGCCTACAGAGGATACCAAAAAATGCGCCTATTGTGCATAAAGAAGTTATTTAAAATTTCTATTACTGCTTGCAGTTATACGTCTTTTTTCTCATTTTATTTTCTCTAGAATGTTTTTTCAGGTTCAATATTGTTGCTACATTTCAAAATTCTTCATAGAATTGCAATTTATCCGGGAGAGAGAGAGAAAATGCACATATTATGAGCAAACGCGTAGGTGTTAAATTTTCGTATGAAAGAAAGTGGTTTTCAATTATTATGCAAAAAACGTTTGCGAGTTGTAAGCTGCAATATTATATGAAAGCCATTTAATGTTCTGACAAAAAAAAAAGAGAAAGTCTTTGAAAACCGTACCAGATGTTTCCTGTCAAATCGGATATTGAAGTCCACCTTTTTCAATCTACGAAAAGTTCCGCAACCACTGTTTGTAATACGATTGGTATGAAATTACCATCATTTGATTGATGTGAATTTCCTGAATATTCATCCTTAAATCAAGCAAGGAAATATCTATCAAGCCAATTGCCTGCCGGATTGTTGATTGTTTCCAACGGAGAAAGTTTTCTCATAACCATAATTTTAAAACAATCGAAGTATTTTGAGAAGCGTCTGAAATTAAATATGATTTTCAAACATTCAGAAGATAACTAATTTTTTAATCTCAATGAATTGAAACAAACAAAAATAAAAATTCTGACCGTTTTATTTGAATAACACAATCATTTCGTGTTTGCCGTGAATACAGTCGTGCTTAAAAAAACCCGTGGAATATGACAAAAATGGAATTTTGCAATTATTGATTTTTGCTATACAAAACTCACTTATCTTGTTGGTGCAATATTTTTTAATTTCAAACCGAAAGATTAATGAGATAATGTGATTTTCATTATTACGTCCTGTATCATTATACACTCACGTTTCACTGGCTCATTCTCAAAGAGCATTGAATATTATTTATCGAAAGAGTGCAGTGTACACGGCATGAAAACTTGTAATAATAATCCTCAAATTTTTGTGAATTTTTACCAAACTCTTTCATAAAGCAGAGATAAAATGATAATTTGATAGAAATTATCGAACTGTTTAGTAAAAATTCTACCCAATTTTATATAATTTAAAAAAATGATTGGCAACGTTGAAAGTCTCTTCTATTAAACACTCGAGTAAAAACTTAAAACTAGTTTTTATTGCATGTTGTTTAAAATAAATAACGAATAAAAACCAACAAAGTAGATATTTCATCACTGCTTTATGATACAGTGTAGTAAAAATTCACAAAAATTTGAGAATTATTATTACAAGGTTTCTTGCTGTTTATCAAAATTGATATGAGAAAAAAAAGGCCGAGTAAAAAACAAACCGTTTTGTACCTTTTGACACGACGCCAATCAGAATCTTTAACGAATTTTTCATTCGTCTTCGTTATTTGATTAACGTTCACGTTGAAAATCTATTTCTTTGTCGTTATAACAAGACGTGCTCAACACCTTCGATTACCAATTTATAGAAAAAATAAAAAAAAAAATCAATGGAAATTAATTTAAAAACTATTTTAAATAAATTTAAAAAGAATTCAAAATTAAATTAACATTTTGAAAGTCAGAGGGAATATTTCGTGAGTTTCATTGACTTTGCATAAAACGACTGTAGCAAGCGCGCTCTCGGTTCATTAGGGTAAGTACAAGTTTCTTGAGTCAGGCATTATGATGGATTAGCCATTTTTATGCCGCGGTGTATACAATATTTGCAAGTGCGCTTTCTTCTTGCTTGAAGTGTTAAAGCATCACTCAACATATGCACAAAACGTCAGCTCCGAATTGCAAATAAAATGAATTATCTTGCCATCGGGACAAATCGAAATAAAAGTTAATAAACGTGCGAACAAAGTTGCTTACAAATGTAACATTTTTCCGCTTTGCTACCATTTTAATATTTCCCTTTTTTCCTTCCTTTTTTTTTTACTGTCAAAATAGACTAGTTTGACATTCAAAAGCGCGAGGACTTGAAAGTTTAATTAATCCGAGAGCGTCTGCTATCGTACATTCAAAATCCCCATCTATATGTCGTACGCTCTCTATCTTCTTAATGACGTTTCATAAAATCCTCAATAAAACGTACAATATATTTTACATCAATTTTGTACACGTATCTTATTCAAGTAGCGTCAAATCGTATACATACAAAATCATCCCCAGAACGGATGTAAAAAAAACTACAGATGATCGCGGATATCTCGCATTTGTTATTTCCGCCCAGTAGTTTGTCCAATTTCATAATAAAATTTCATGCCGTGATTGTTATTGCGTGCTTGGTTTGCTCAGTGTCAAACATTAGTAAATATGGATTGCCATATGTGTCATCGAACGCAGTCTTGTTTGTTCTAAACTAAATCGCGCGTGGCTGTGTAAAAGCCGAGAGATTGATCTAAACACAACCCGCGAGCAGAAGAGGGCGTATTTGGCTTTGTGATTTTTGAAAACACTAGTCAATTAACTTGGATAATTCGTTTTCGAAAACGCTGCGATATCAACGGCCGGAATTCAGTGAAAACTGCGATCGATCGCAGAATTTATGATGACTATTGTGTTTGCCGTTTGCACACGTGTGCTACCAGGCTTGTACCGCTGGTAATACACTCATTGTTTGGCGGCGTGACTGATACTGTCAATTATTATTTCTCAATTCTTCATGACATCAACATTTGCACATGATTTGTTGCCTCAAACACAATGTTCTGACAATTAACGACCATTTTATTTGACCAGCTTCATCTGGCGGTGTACATTTTCTGTTGCCAACAACGTTGGCCTTATCAACATATGATATTTTCGTTCGCAATTCAATTCCAATGAGAATTTTAGCTTTTGGCATATTTCGAAACATGAAAAATCAACGGTTTAATTTACAAGCATAAAAGAGTAAGTATGAAATTTTGTATTTCCAACAGTTAACCAATATTTTTCAGCATTTTCAGCTGAAATCATTTGTCAGTGGAACGAAAAAACTTTAAATGCTAGTCAACATTTGTCATACTCAACGTCTTTCTTAAGGTACAAATTTCACGATCATGATTTTCAACTGCACGGCCAAAAAAAAAAAACACGTAGAACTGCGAAAAAAATTGAAACAAACCGTCTTGATTGTGATATCGTCGCGAGATAAGTAGCGCGCATTAAACCTCTGGCAAGGTGAAGTTGATTACATGATTTATTTCGTCGGCGTCCTTAATTACTTAATGCTGCGAACTGTTTCAAGCCTGTATGTACAATGCGAAATATCACGTATTTCAAAGGCGCCGTGGCGTGTTATTTCTACGTGGCAGTTTATGTTTTTTTTGCACATCAAAGAGTACCTGTCTTTCTTTGACGTGGCTCTGCATTTAATATCGCTCACAACTTACAATGCGCCGCAACCGTGCGCCAAACTTGTCAACATTTAAATATTCTAAAAGAAATTGAAAAACCAAAGAAACATAAACTGAACCCGCCAAAGTGCACTGGTTAAAGTCAAACGATCGTCAATTTTCTTAAAAAATTATGAAATTAAGCAAGATAGTTGTTTTTTTAATAATTGAGGCACCAATTATGTTACATTACAAACGATCATTTGACTTTAATCAGGGTGGTTAAAAAAATAAACGGACAAGTGGTATATAGAGCGGCGTCAGTAGACGCATTATCATATCGAAGTTAAAGGCAAGTCGCGAGCACCATTTTGTTGACATAATGAAATAACATTCTTTTCATAAAACACTTGATGCTGGATGAAAGCGACTAACGATGAGCCGACGTCGGGCTTGTAGCTCGTCTCGTTAATGCAGTTGCCGCGGGCCTATCGCGCCAACCTGCATTACAAGCTGCACAATATATCCTATTCTGCATCCGACTGAATAGAGGTACTCCCGCTATCATACTCGAATTGGTTTCTAGGTCGGCCATTGTGCGACAAAAATTATAACCAGACTCCTTTTTTAATTTCAACCGGTTTAACTAATATTCGACATTCGGAAGGGATATTAATATGCAACCCGTGCGCGAAAAATATTCTACACTGTTACGCGACAAGGATGCGCGCGTTTATTCGCTTGTCGCTTATAGAGAGAGGAAGAAAAAGAATAAAAAAAAAAAGAAGAGAGAGAAAAAAGAAAATTGTTCGCTTCGAGAGTACAAGCGAATTCGTCGACGATTAAGCGTGATATTAAAAGAGAAACTAGTTGAAAAGTCAGACCGACTTTTGTCCGAGAAGAGTATTCAAATCGGCTTTAAGACCTAAAGTTTTATTAATTACAAGCATTTTGACACCCGCGGTGAACTTTTCAAACTGCGATAGGCAAAAGTTCAATCCGCGGTCAAAAAATTATCAGAACCACTTATAAGAGGATTTTTTTCGCGGTGGTGCAACAAATTTTTACCGTCGTGCTGAAACGGAGACCGAAAACGAAATTTTTTTTCAGAAAACTCAGAAAACTGCGTGCTTAAAACAAAAATGTACTGATGTCCAAGCAATTGAAATACCCGTTGAGAGAAAAAATTTCATTAAAATCAATCCAAAGTGCAGTGTAAAATAAAATTTGAAAGGGAGTAACTGAAAACAAAGACGACAGAAGAGAAAAAAGTGCAAATACGTGTCTGAAAAAGCTCAGCCCGCCGGGTGTAAATTGAGAGGGTAGAGGGAGAAAGGATAAAATTTTGCCTGAAAACATACGCGCGCGACGAAATTAAACAAATAATGGCAGAAAATTTGATCTACACGTTTGATGGCGGGTAATTCAAATATAAATATATAACAGCGGCTGTCGTAATTATGCGCGGCGGGCGCTATATCCGTTTATGCGCGTATTTATACGTTTCATCAAGACGTCGGGCGTTCATTCAAGTTGACAACGTATACAGTACACCCGCCGCGACTAAATCTAATTTCGCGGTGTGGCGTTGTGGCAACTTGTCTTCCGTGCGAGCAGCCGCTGAAATCGATTCGGAATGTGATTTTTGCGCGCGAAAAATCCGTCTCGCGGAGATCGAACATGAAATCGGCTGAGAAATGGAAACGACAAAAAAAATTTTTCGTTCAAAAAAAGTCATGAAAACTTAGAGAGAGAGAGAGAAAGAGAGACGGCATGGCCACAATTTGGATAATGTTGCGGAAAAACATGCCGAGGATAAGGAAGGGAGGAGGGGAGGCAAAAAATCGGCGTTCTGCCAGATCAAACATTTCTGGCACACAAATTGCATCCACGATATCGCAACATCTTACTGTGCCACACACGCGATGGGCATCATAATTATTCAGCTACCCAAATTTTTCGCAAACAATATTTTCGCGGTTATGATTGTTTCTGTCCACAGGCCAATTATCATATATAAATGTAAATCGTTGTTGTTCCGCAAACTCCCGTACATTGTTTCTGCAAATATTTGGTCCGCTCGAGTGAGGATAACAACCTCAGTCTGTCTCCCTCCCCCTGTCGCGCACTCTCTTTCGCACACGTTTTTAATTAAAATTTTACCTTACGTCAAGCTATACTTCAAGTTACGAAAAAAAAAATTGAATTAAAAAAAGGCCGAGGAAAGTTTAAAGCTTTTTGATACCTCATTTGATATTTTGCCAACGATATCTCGGATTTACGTTCACTCTATTTCACAGCGCCTCGATTCGCATCAGTTTTACGACGCGCAGTTTCGATTAGATGTAAATTTGACTTGATGTCCCTCCTCTCCTTGGCGCGTAATTTCGACCGATCGTTTCGACGTTTCCGTATTCTTTCGTCGGACGATATCAGATCCGCCGTATTAAACGATGCTTTTAGTTCGTGTTTATCTTCCCAACTGTACCACAACCCTCGCCGAGAGGATGTCCCTCGCAACATAATTTCGTTATTAATCAATCTTTTTTGTCCTGACCGAAGTTCCGCAATCACGTCATATCATTTTCCAGGCAAAGTAATTTTCCTTCTCAAACTTGGAAAAAAAGATTCCATGTCGAACACCAAAGAGAAAAAGAAAAGGATAAAAACGACGGAATCAAGTACTTTTTATTAAATTAACCCTGCAGAGAATGAGGTTCTAGTCGCGAATGCTGTTTTACTAAAAGAGATCATACTCTAGCGAATTACCTTGGCGAACACAGGAACTGTCTCCACTTGAAATTGGATTTTACGCGTCGTAAATTATTAACGTTTATAAGAAATTCACGACTCGTTGTCGCATCGAATCTTATCTGCAGCCAATTTGCCTAACTGGGTTATATAATTGTTGCCTCCCCACATCCGTCGTATTTTCGCTTATTTTGCGCGCCAGTTTTCGCCAAAGCGATGATGTAATAAAGACGCGCGGACAAAACCGGGAGCATCCCTCGGCGACAATCACATTCTCCGACGACGAATCCTCAAACTCCTGTTCGCTAGAAAAATTCTCGCCCGAGATCACTTTTCATCCGACGAACACGGGGATTCTCATTGCGCTTCTCTTCGTGTGTTCTTTCTGGTCGGCACAAAATTTTCCCTTCCCGCGCGTTTCGCGCTCTGCGGCGTCAATACGGTCAATTTAATATTTAGAAGCGTTGAACAAAGTGGTCGGTTTTATTCAGAATTCACGCTGCGGATGACATCAGTTAACTCCGCTGATTACTGTTCTACCATCGGTTGTACAACATAAATCCAACCCTTACTCCTCTCCCGAAACTTGTTCACTGGATAAATTGTATAAAATGTTTTGTCTTTTCCAAGGGTACTTTTCTAAGCAAAGAAATTGCTAAAATTTTTATTTTTCAATGAAATTGTCAAATTTTTAGATACACCGGTGCTGCAAAAAATAATGTTTTATATGAAACGTTTTTGTAGTCACTTTTTGAATATTCCAAAATGTACACAATACTAATGAGAGAGGAAAACATTTTGAAATGTTTAAAAAGTGACTACAAAACCGTTTCATTTTAAACATTATTTTTACTGTCGGAAGATGATAAAATGTTGTTAATATTGAAATATGTAAAAATTTTGATTGCATCTGTTGTAAAAAGTTATCTTTGATTTTGTACAGGAAAACCGCTCGAATAAAAACCTCTGTTTGATTATATTGCAACCAGCAAATATTTTTATTTGAAAATTACTAAACAACAAAGAGCGATTGCATCGGTACCAGGAAAAACTGAAGTACAAATTCTAGGAAGTCAATTAACTTCTAATATGAATAATCATTTTTTTTTTTTTTTTTTTTCGAAGAAAATAAAATTTTTGCATTTCAAAACGACTATAAACAATTTACCATAAATCTAACGCCAAGGTAGACATGAAAATGTATCAGAAAATACGAGAAATCTTTTTTTTCTCTAGTAAATGGATTTTTCACCATTTTTCACTTGAGAGTCCCTTTAAGTAAGTTTTATTTTCAAAAAACGAGACACGAATTTGGAACAAAAACTGAAGCTGAAAAACTGAAATTTAAAATGTATTCATTGGATGGATGAATAATTCATGCGACGTGTAAATGATAATAATTTAAGTTCAAATAGAAGTCTAACCACACATGAATTTCGATCAAAATATTCCGATTCAATCAAACATATATTCAGACACACATATAAACATTTGATAGGGCATTAAATAACACCGATCTCATTCCGTGTGCGCTCATCTGTTACATAACACTTTAATATATGTGTCAGCGTTATACCTCTCGGCAACAATAATTATGGCGTGACGAGTTTTGCAAACGCGAATAGCAATCTGGAAAAAATATTGCTGAACGAAGGAAGAAGCGCGATCGGTCGGTATCGTGCAAAACGACCCCTGTTTCAGTTAAACGAAAATCCTTAAACTTTTTATACATTTATGTTGCATCAAGACTCGCTGGTATAACAAAAGTTTTTACAACATCTAAACGTTGATATCCCGCGCGGGGTATAAAGTGCGAGAGAGCCAGACGTCACGTACTTTGAACCACTCTCACAATCATTTATATTTAAAACCGCGGAAGAATGAAATAGTTTTTCATGAAAAACTGTTTTTCCTTTTTTCTCCCGCTGTGCTAGAAGTTAAACCACAAATCAATGAATAGCAAAGAGATCCTATTTTATTATTAAAAAAAAATTGAATTGATAAATACAAAAATTTGGTATCGCCGAATTCGACGTGAAAGGTCAAGTTCCCGAGTAAAAATTGCCTTATAGGGCGAGCACGCCCTATAAGGCCCCTATCAGGCGCGGCATTACACGCCCTACAAACGCCCGATAAATTTTTACTAGGGTTTCTGCGTTTGTGCGACGCCCAAGCGCGTACGTCGAAGTACATTTGAAAATGTCCGGGGTTTGTAATTAAAAGTTTTCGATTAACACGAGCGTGTAATAATTATGGCAAAGGCTGCGCTGCGCTAAAATCATAAATTTACGAATGTTCCTAAAGCCCTCTCAAATTAGGTGGGAAATGAAAATCGATTTCCAATTGCTAATTAATTCACAGGTGAATAAGCAAATTAAGACAACACAATGGCGCGGCATGTGTTTAGCGCTGTACCTACTGAAGGGAATAACATAATGAAATGAATGGATAAACGCACAAAAGATACGCGTAAAATTGTTATCGACTGTTTAATCATAACGTATGAATATGCAAGTTCTCTGTATTGAAGAGGAAGTAAAAAAAGTTTTTAAAAAAGAACGATCTCGAAATGAGTACGAAGTGCGGGTCGTCGTGCCCGATGAACTAGAACGCAAAATTCCGGCGATCGGGTTTGATTCAATTGTGTAATAAAGCTGAGGTTGATTTCATACACGCCGCTTGTTTTACACAACAGAACTTTACATTAGCGCGCACTTTAAACAGGATTGCGGGATAAGCCGACATAATCAAGTATCGCTTTTCATGGGTTTCGCTTCAAGATGTATAATCTCTTCAAATACAACGTTATTACAGATAAATCAATGTGTTACTGCGAACCGGGGCAACTCGATATTATTAATTTGATTAATATGGCCGAGGGAAGGAAGTTACGAAAGAAAAGGAGAAACAAGAGAGAAGGCATCTTGATTCACTTTAGCAGAAAGAAGTTGTATAACGCCTTTTAAGTTGCGCGCGCGGAGAGACACTCGTTATTCACTACGTGTTGTCTTGTTGTCGCCAAGCAAAATGAAATGATATTTAAATTAAATTCATTGTGCTAACGTTTTTCTTCTTCTTGGTCTTTTTTTTTTCCTGCAAAGTATTTCTCTGCAGGAAATTTATATTGAAACTTAATACCTGGTATTAAGTTTCCTAGTGAGAATAATTTATATTGACATTGTATATTTTGTGATTCATGGATGTCTTCTGGTTGATTTTAGGCAAGGCGCTGAAATTGACGAAGCTGTATGTACCAAAAGTGGTGGATCCTAGATCAGAAAAGGTGGAATTGAGGTGTGAATACAATCTGGAAGGGAAGGAATTGTACTCCGTGAAATGGTACAAGGACACCAACGAGTTCTTTAGGTACATGCCGGATCTAAAGCCGCCGGGACAGGAGTTTGAAACTCCCGGCATTAATGTTAATCTGGCTATGAGCGACGCACAGAGAGTCACTTTAATAGGACAATCAAAAAATCGAAGAGGTAAGAATGATCTAGATTTTAACTAAACAAATTCAAGAATTTCATATTTCATTTTATTTTACTTAAAAAAATAATTTACTTTAAGAAAGCTCTGTTCGGTTTTTATATTTCTTGAAAGTTAAACTAAAAAAAAAATGAACTATTAAACTAAAAAGTAAGCATTTTTCTTTGTGAATGTTTCTGTTTACTTAAAAATGTATGAAGTCGAAAACGTTTTAAGACAAGAATGTTATTTTTTGATCAATCACAAAAAAGAACAAAATTTGTTCAGAGAGTTTGAACTAGTCAAAAAAATATTGATCTCAAATTGAATATGATAAAGGGTTGACGAACTAGCAAATGTGATTGGGAGACGATTTCAATAATTCGCTGCACTTAATTTTTCAACAACCAAGATCTATGGAGACGTCCAATCTCACCTATCCTCACTATAAATATTTTAGTCGACAAATATTCTCCGGGTGTGTGTCTGCTCAATCCCTCAAAGGCAACTGAAATAAAATTTAAGAAAATCCTCGAAAACACGCTTGCGCGTACACGCTAATGTATTCCCGTACCCCTTTTTACCTTGGCAATTAATCTTGCATTTAACTTTAATTTTCGTCGAAATTTTGTTGCAAAAATAGAATGATTGTTAAAAACTCATTTCGACGGCGAGGATTAATCCCAAGGAAATAATTTTCTTCTAATCTGTTTCGTTTTTTTTTCTCCATCTCTTTCTTTCTCTCCCTTTCTCTCTCTTTTGCACCTTTTCGATTATTCTTTGAAATCATTCTTTTCATAAGATTGTTTAAGCGTTTACCGATACCAGGAGTCTTTGCTAGGAAATCCGTGTTATGTGTACTCGGCTACACCGTCGACAAAACAGTTTTCCACGCGCCTAATCCCATCCTCCGTTGATTCTTTTCTATATCACAACCTCGGAACTTCCTTTTGGATCACAATCGGATTTCATCCGCACGTTATCTGGGAAATTAAAAAAGTTTTCATTAAAAATTGTTCTTCATTCCAGCGCGAATATCAAACGTTTTCATCCCCAACCGTTGATCAATCTGTATGTGTTAACTCCGTGACCTTTTTACGTACCCGGCAAGAAAACTTGTAATGATAATTCTTAAATTATTGTGAATTTTTACAAAACTGTTTCATAAAACAGTGATAAAGTGACAATTTAATAGAAATTATCAAACTGTTTGGTGAAAATGCTACCCATTGTTATAATTTTATAAAATGTTTGGCAATGTCGAAAGACTTTTCTATATTTATAGTTTTTTTTATTTGAAATTTTCTTTGTAAATATCTGTGCACACGAAGTCTGTCCCGAGCCTAAATTGCATTTAAAAACCTAACCGAAAAGTTTGTTTGTGTCGTCTGCACGCTGGTATACAGCGCACATTTTTATTTTACTTGAGTAAAATTTCTAAAACTCTAAATACTTTTTATCGAACACTGAAATAAAAATTATAAAACTCTCTATAATTTTTGTCTAAATTATTTTTAAAAAAACGAATTCAATAAAAACCAACAAATTAGGCATTTTGTCACTGCTTTATGGATACAGTGTGGTAAAAATTCACAAAAATTTGAGAATTATTATTACAAGTTTTCTTGCCGTGTAATGACCCCATCGCCAGAGTAGTTTTAAGTATGATGGCAGGTGTAAAGAAGACCTCCGCGTTTATGGACGCTGAAGACTTCCATCACTGCAATAGTCTACACCTGCTGTACCCCTTTTTACAACCGAATTGTTATTAGCAAAGGTTGATAAATCTATTTTAGCTAAGATGCTATGATGTCGTACAACGTCTTATATGGTTCTACTTTTTCTATTTTTTTTTTTTTTTTTTTTTTTATCAAAGCTCTTTGATGTTAAAGAAATGTTTGATTCATCAAAGAATACTTGTTTGAATTTTACCGCAGAGTCCTTTAACTAAAAATAACAAAATGTTCGTTTTATTTTAAAATTTCAACGAGAGACGTCTCTTAGGAGAGAAACAGTGATTTCGATAGTTGAGGTTGGCCCATCATACATTTGCTTTTTTGCCTCTCTAGTCCTGCAGGCGATTAAATAACACGTTTTCTCATTTGCCCGTGACTAGGATGACCATACCATTAGTATGTCCAATAGTGTAGAAACCGCTGTTGTTAGCTGCGTAATCAGTCAACTCCTACCATCCGAGGCAGCAAGGATGAAAACAGGACTCGTATCTAGATAGCTTTATGAGAGCTCTTTTCACTTTTTGCCCTGCCTTGATCATCGCTTGCCAATCAACATCTCTCACAGAAAACAATGGGGATGTAGACAAAAAATTGGTTGTTTGATTTAATTTCGAACAAAAATGTTCGTGCCGTTTTTCACGTGGCGGATAAAAGAGACATGCTGGATGGGTAAATTAATTAGACATCGCGAGCAATTTCGGCCCATTAGACTCGAAAGAATTAAACGATGTTTGCATGCTAAAAGTTTCAGGGGCGCAAGTAAAAAGTAACTTTGAACAAACTTTATCCAAGTTTCGTCTGAGAAATAGGTACTGCGCGTGATCTTGCGACGTGCGAATTCATTATTTCTCAAAATATCATTCAAACCTCGTTAATTATTCATACCAGAGATCACGTGAAAAATAATTTTCGATTCTGTTTGTTCTTCTTTTTATTTTGCGTGTCTCCCTTACCGCCATCAGTGATGTAACATTGATTGCGTCAGCCCGGTATAAGGAAATGCCTTATCTCGATTGGGCTGACCTAATCTGCAGTTGCATTACTGATTCATTCTCCAGTGACTATCTTTTCCCAACTAACGATGAAATCTTGATTCTTGTTTTGCAGATAAAATTAATTTGGAAGGTTTGTACGGTTGTGAGGTCGTAACGGAAGGTCCAAATTTTCAGACAGTTTTCGCAGAAGCTAATATCAGCGTTGCGGTGCTTCCAAAAAGAGCCCCAGTTCTGGATGGTTTGAGACCTTATTATGAAATTGGGGAAGTCCTGCAAGTCGAGTGCACGTCTGCGCCGAGCTACCCGGCAGCGACTCTTACATTTCTGATCAACGATAAAGAGGTAAATGCATTAGTAACTGATATTTCCTCGCGCTCAAGCGATCCTTGAGTGAAATCAAATTAATTTTATATTGAATCGCGCGCGAGGAATTCTCGAATACAAAAGACAAAAGAGCCGAGAGGCAGTTGCTTCTTCGAATAACGTAAACTAATTTGCACTCGGCACTCTTTGAAATCGTGCGTCGCGTCATAATTGCGCGGACTCGCGTATTAAAGATTATCATCAAACATTCGGCTCTATAATCATTCGGGCAAATTCATGTTTGAAAGCGAACTCAATTGAACGATTACCTCAAGTTTTCAGATAAATTTGTAGTGAATGTTTGTTTACTGAGAAACCAAATTCATACGAATTCAATTTTGTGCATCATATAACGTAATTATATATAACGATTTTCGTCGTACTTTATGCAAATTTTTTGCAAATTTTGCAATAAAATCGTAAGTTTTACGATTTGAGTTGTTAAAATTTACAATTCATGCGAATTCGGTTTTTCTGTGTAACTTTGTTGTAGAGTTTATAACATCACTTATGCAAAAAGAAACAAATGGTGCATATATCGTTAGTTGCATACGTGTTACATGATATGTCAAAAGTTTAATTCGTTTAATTAAATTAATTAGTTTAATAATTACACGGCAAAAATAATGTTCTAAATGAAACGTTTTTGTAGTCACTTTTTAGACATTTCAAAATGTCTTCTTATCTCATTAGTATTGTGAACATTTTGGCATATTAAATAATTGACAACAAAAACATTTTCTATAAAACATTATTTTTTACAGTGTATTAGGTTTATATAGTTTAATAATTTTATTATTAATTAGTTTTGCATAATTTAATACGATTCTGATATATTCCACACAACGCTAGAACCAAAGTTAATGTACATCAGGTTATCCATAATTTTCCTATCGGTTTCAAAATAACATGGAATTAAAATGATATAATATTTAAGTATTTTAAACAGAAATATTACAGTTCATTTCCCAAAATGAATCCTATAATTAATAATCAAAAAATACCCTCTAAGAATTTTGTTTCCGCTTTCGGTTTCCGAAATATTCTTTTGATTAATACATTTTGTTTAATAAAAAAATTTTAAATTGTTTAAATTTAATAAAAATTGAACTAAAGAATCAGTATGTACAGAAATTAATAATGGTAAATTAAAAAATTTTTAGTAAACTTTAAATATATTTAAAAATTACTTTATTATGTACTACTCTAAAGAGTAGTACATAATAAAGTAATTTTAATCTTACTTTAAGTAAGATTTTATAAAACTAATAAAAAGCAAGTATTTAAATTACATTAAATATTGAAGTCAGTATACATAATTAAATAAATTGGCAAATCTGATTTTACATCAATATTTTCAATTCGACGTTTTTTTTTTTGGTTATTTATTTTTTTTCTCATTGGTAGCTACAGCTTCATTCTTTGACATTTTTGGTTCTTCAACCTCTTTGGACAGTCTTCTTTAAACTTTTGAGCTTTTTGGCTTTTTTTTCATAATTTTCGTTATTAGTTATTCCCACTTCTCGTATTTGATATGCTTTTCAACCTCTCTCTTTTGTTCTTCTTCTTTTCTTTTCTGAGCTTCTTCTCGTTTTCTCTTATTTTCTACTTTCCTCTCAATTTATTTCTGTTTCACATTATCTTTATCTTCATGGAGTTTTTTCCATTGCGTAGACGTCATTGCCGAAAGAATTTTACTCAAAATGAGCTACTTGGTTGCTAAATTTACCCCCAGAGTGCACGGAAACAAAATATCATCGCAAATATCATCTACAGGGCCACCACGAGTATTCATTGTAAAAAACATTTTAAAAATCATTATAAAAATGTATATATTATACCTTTTGGACACAACATAAAAGCACTTATTTGTTTTACAAATTCGATTGAGATTAGACAAAATGTCTGCATAGTCTTTCTTTTATCCTCAAGATAAGTCGGAACTTATTTGAACCAGTTGGGAATCTGCAGCTCTGTTTTTTTGTTAGCTCGAGGTTCCTTCTCATAAAATTGTTGTTCCAAGTTCTGTCAGGCCTGTTTTTCCTAAAACTTGTTTCTAAGCCATGAGTGACAACATATGTTTATACACAGTCGATCAATTGCTCCTTAGTCCCCAGAAAATCCGGCTTTTGGCAAGTGCAAAATTCACTTCACACAAATTTCGTCAGTTTGCGGTATCAAAATTGACTGTGGACCAACCGTATCTCGATATTCAAGGGTTCTCTTGTAGATTTTATCATCTAAAGTCGTACGAGAGATGTTAAACTTCCGACTAGCAGAATTAATGTTCACTCTCCCTTTACGTATCGCTTTAAGTGCTTGCGTCAATGACGCTTCGCAGTACAGAAATATTATACGGCTACTTTCTACAAAATGAAATTTTCATCTATTATTTGCAAATATCTGATAAAATATTCTAAACAATTTAAGTCGATATATTTACTTGAGAATGACATCTCGTTTTTGATTTTCTCTGTACAGTTCTTTTCTTCGTAATAACAGTTCACTAATTTTTCCGCTCCATTTTTCAAGTTACTAACTTTACTTATCAGTTCAATGGTATTTCTCAAATATTACAGACATTCATTTTGTTACATAAATCTTACAATAAAATATTTGTAATCTTAGAATATTTTCACAAATAAAAAATGTAAACAATTCTCAGCGCTAATTTAAATTTTATCTATTTTCAATTACTCATCGTTTCCTTTTAATTTTTAAATCGTCGTATTGTAAATCTAAATCAGTTTATGTATCAATTTGCCTTACTCCAAGTGCAAAAAAAATGGCTGACTTACGGAAAAATCTTCGACGTAAATCAGCAAATTATACCACCCATTATTTGTTTTCAACTTATTATTTGCGATCAAGTTTTGTTCATAATAATTTAATTATAATAATAAATAATCTTTTAAATAAATTGATTATAATATTAAAAGTCACGATAACCAGTACGGTATCGATAACCGGTGCAATCACATTATCCCAAATCACATGTAAACGTGTGAAAATATCCTGCAATGGTGTCCTGTCGGTTAATGACAAACGGAAGGAAAAAATTGCGCATTTGACATTCATGAATTCTCTTGTCGGAAACATCAATCTCAGTTAGGATCCGAGAACAGGAATCGTCGGGATGTTATGTCAAATCGGAACCGATTAGGATATGATGGAGCAACTGATCAGGGATCCTTAGACAGATTTAACGCAAGTTTATCTTGACATATTGCTCTTTCAAAAACTTTCTTTTCCCCTTCAAATCGTGCGCGAGTCTCGTCATTCATATTTGTTGCTGCAAACTCTCCGCCAGCTTTCGACAAAGGATTTATTTAATCAGAACGTAAAAATGAATTGCGACAAACCACGCTAAGAACTATAACTTTGCTTCTGTTAATTTACCATTTCAAGACTACAAGAAACACAAGTTGTTTCACTTTGAAATGGAAGTTGAAATTATCGAAGTTCCCAAAGTATGAACTCGAGCGAATGATCCAAGTACAAGTGTATACGTTAAGAAAATACCCAAATAAAAGTGCCAACGCGCGCAAATTAAAAATTAATTCCCTATCGCAAAAGTGCCTTTCTGCATTGTTCTTGATATCGATTGTTTTGTATAATTCTACCTCCCCCTCCCTGTTCGCCGTTGATTTAAAAATATTTAATTACTCCCGCTGAACAATGGAAACTGGATTAAGTACTTAATACTCGATTTCAATGCGATTTTAAAATGGAGAACACAAAAAACGAACCTCTCATTTCTGATGACAATTTTCGTCATTCTATATTTATCATCAAATCGACTGATTAAAATTGGTTAATGACAACGAAAGCCATGCAACATCATTTTTGCAATATCCGTGAATATATTATACTTCATATTCGACACGTTTGATTAATTTTCAATGTAGGGAAGGTCTTCTCATCTAGCCTTGCACTTGTAAAACGGATTACAACGGGATTTACATTCTCAATCAGAATTTACATCCCCAAAAGTAGCAAAAGTTTGATTCTTTGACAAGTCGACATTTACTAAAAAAAAAAATTGAAAAATTAAATAAAAAACAAACCCGATCGCGATTGGACCGCTCATAAATCGTTCAAATAACATCAATTCGAATCGTGAAACGGTGGACGCGAGTGTTTCACATCGAATTTTTGCGATATTACACGGTATTAGTTATTGTTGATACTTTAATAGGTATAGTTATTGCGCGGCTAATAGATTAATCGAACGGACATGAGCGGCAAACGTGATGGCGCATGCTGCGGCGAATGGTTTTTGAGACGCGCGCGGATACATATATAAATGGCGCTGCCAATTCTCTCAGCAAGTCGCGCGCAAAAGCTTCGAAATTATGGATCGACAATCTATCGTATTACAGGGCATATCCTCGATGGATCTAATTGGATTTGTGCCGGTGTTGGGGCTCGCACAAGTCGGTAAAAGAAAATTGGCCGTTTGACACGCGCAGTAAATTGTAGCCTCGTAAGTTTTACTAAAAATTACGTGCTTTCTTAGCACGTACCGAGTGCGATAAATCAGCTTTATGCCCCTTCTCAAATAGCGATATTGCTTTGGAAATTGCATAATCTTTGTTTTCGTCGTCGCGTCAGAAAGAAAAGAGAGGATGAAAAAAAGGAGTGTTGTCATTCACGTACGCGCCATTTGTATGAGCGTATCAAAATTGTTTCGTCTGAACGAAACCCGGCCGCGATATATCAATTTTGTCTTGAAAATAATGGCTGCGCATGAAACTACAATTACGCGACGTATTTGTGTGTCGCTGTGTTATCCCCCTCCCCTCCCGTATATAATTTGAGTGGCAATTTAAAAAGTGCAATAGATAAACGTCAAACGTTTTCGAACAAAATTACAAATTGTTTTTACTGCTGGGAATAAAATGATATATCTATAATGCGGCTCGATGCGAAATTGATGTGGGAATTCAATGGATTACGTTCTTACGCGGATCAACGCCTTGAGCGATATCTTTTTTTTTTTTTTTTTTATTTTGCCAAGTCACATAATTACTGAACCCGAAAAAAAAATTTTACAAACGCAGCTTAACCATCGACTTAAATTCAAAATTTTTGGTATCAAATGAGAAAGTGTTATACAAAAAGAAAAAGATTGATCGCGGTTAAACTGTAATGTGGTACTTTAAATTATAGCAATGAAACGCTGATCTGAATTCTTTTTCGAGTTTTCAGAAGAAATAAGAAAACACAAAATATGCACTTTTCAGTGCAAGTGAATAACCGTTTGGGTGAGAAGGCAAAACGTTGCGAATCGTTAAAACTAATTATATAGACTTACTTTATGAATCTAATTATATTATACCGTGCTTTCCTTGCATTTGTGCTGCATTGTACATCGCCCAGACTTGCTTGTTTGATTCTCGCCTCAAGCCTCGGTGTTTATGATTTCGCTCATTGTCAAAGACACATAATGTTGCCGCGTTATTTCATTTTGCATATATCTCGAAGCATCCACGTATTTTTTGAAGATAGCCAGCTCAAAATTATCATTTCATTGTTATTCTCAATTTAAACATTGTTAACATTGTTTGTTTTAATTCCTCTCATCTACGCATTTATAATGAAGTTTATCTCACCGTGTTTAGAGAATTTCTCATGTCCAAGACGCTTCCCAGATGACGAGGACTGGACTCTGAAACAAAAATTTTTTCCATCAAAACTCCATACACTCATGAAAGTACACTTTATTTTTCTCATAAATAATAATATAACATAAAAGTGCGAATTTCATGATGAAAAATCAAGTCGAGTTAAAGTTTAGCGGCAAACTTTTTTACCACCACGGAGAAATCTTGAACTCTTAATTAGGCGAAGTTTTTTTTTTCACCTTCGCAGTCGAAAAAAAAGTCATACGAGTGTCATTGTTTCCAGCGTCCAAAGGCGTCTAATTAATGGGCGAAAAGCGGCGGCACAATTAGCCGGCGAAATCACGATCGAAATATCAGAACAAACTTGTAAAACAAATTTGTATATTTCGATGCGTACAATGAAACTTGGCTTATAAATGGCCTGATAAAATAAACGATTAAAATCAAAGTGAAATTTCACAGAAAAAAAATCACGAACTTGGAATTTGGATTTATTTTTGTTCTGTGCTACTTAGTGTAGGGAACTAAATTCTGTTGTGATTTTAAATAAACGTTAATCAAGAAAAGGAAAATAATTTTTATCAAATTTTGGTGTCAGGAAAAAAACGTTCGCTTGTTTATCCCAAATCATATGACAAAATCGGACGTATATCATACCCAGAATACAAATAGTCGACAGAACAACTAGAAAAGGGTTGTACCCACTTGTTCCGAAACAATGCCCGCGGACCTTTGCCAGACGTCGGCGCATTATTCAACATTTACGGATGTTTAGTCATGTTATCTCAACTTGCTTACCTTTTTCATCCATACAAAAAGTTTGTAACTCTTTGATGGCAGTAATAAGCAGGGGCTCTAGCGCTGCGGGCGCCCCAACTTTTTGCACAGTCCAAGACCCAAAGTGGCATAATCAAGACAATTATGCGCGATGAAAAATTGACAAGGTAAACGCGGGGAATCTGAGAATGCCATTAAAAGGCAATCTCGCTTGATACAC
Source organism: Trissolcus japonicus (assembly GCA_030522925.1). Classification (NCBI taxonomy): domain Eukaryota; kingdom Metazoa; phylum Arthropoda; class Insecta; order Hymenoptera; family Scelionidae; genus Trissolcus; species Trissolcus japonicus. Next base: position 127,012 of record JAPYZS010000364.1, on the reverse strand, counting down.
TCGAGCGAATATCGGCTAATATTGCAATTCCATTTGCTCCCCGTGGAGAACAGGAATCGAACCAGTAACTTTTATGGAAGGACACCGGAAATATTTGCGTATACACAATTCTGTTTCCCTTTTTTTATCGACTGCCAACAGCTTGGATGATGAAAACAAAAAAATTCTAATTGATTTGTTCAAAAATTTCGTTTCATATATAAAACCAATCTTATCATTTTGTGTTAATTTTTGACACCATCATTAGTTTTTTAAAGTTAAAAAAAACTTTCTCGGAGAATTTTTCATAAATATCAACAATCATAAAATTACATGACAAGCAATTTGCGGCAAGTCCTGAAGGCGAATCTGTTTTTGTTATCACTTTTTACCATTAAGTTGTAATTATAATAACCTTTGCGCGCGTTCTTTTCACATTCGTGATTAAAAATGCTTTTTCCCGACAGATTTAAGCGTTGAATATAAAAATACTCGGCACAACTCTCTCCCGCGCGACACAAAAAAATTGAACGCCCTGAACTTTGCGTTATAATAAGTCAACAAAACGCGGAACTTGTCCCCGCTGATTCGAGTCGGTCGGAAAGTTACGACAATTGTGTTTATTGTTGCCCCGCGCAATTCAGTACTGGCACAATATACCGCGCGAAATTTTTACGTTTGTTTAATTCGGGCTTTAACTTTCTCGTTGGGACTAGAAAAAAAATCAATCGCAACAGAGTACCTCCAATTTAGAAAGCACATGTTTGTGAATTAAAAAAATTTCCACTCCGCAGAGCTCTCAGTTGTACAAAAACTTTGATGTAAAGGATAATAATAAAAAAAAAAAAAAAAAAAAAAAAACGGGGGCGACGCCTTGATTAAGTCCTGTGAGAATACTTGTAAGCTGGGCGTTACATATTCCGGTAGCTTCTAGTAGGTTCGACTACTACAATTCAAACATTCCTTCGAAGGCTTGTTAACGATTTTAACTACGGCTTATTGTCGGATTTTTTATCAAAAATTTCGTGATTTTTCAGATACGGCTATTATAGAAAATGCTACACCAATTTGGATCAAAATCAATTATCAGTATCAACGTGATCGATATCAAATTAATCGATGAAATGCCATCATATATGTCTATCAATTATTTCTATCAAAATCAGTTCTTGGATCCCTTGACATTCTGGCTGCTCAATATCAAAGGTTTAACTTTCGTAAATATAACACTGTTCACAGACTGAGCAACTTAGGTAATGAGTGCAGGGACCTCTTTGCAACACCTTCAAACGCCTTCAAAACAAATGCAAAAAGAAAAAAAAACAAATTTTTTAATTATTGATGTAGCAGCTACAGAGAAATTTATGCAACACTGACAGAATAAAATTTTATAAAACCAGTATACAGCGCGCGCTTCGCGCGCGCTACATAGTATATGGTTTCACTTTTCAATTTTCAACTGCACATTTTCACCTGTCAAATATAAAGCAACAAACTGTCAAAATTGAAGTGGTTACGCATGAACTTGACCAACGGTCCGATCCGCGGCTAACTTAATGTTCCGTTCAACTTTGGATCATGTTCCGTTCAAGATGGATCATACCACGCGGAGGCAATATCCCTGGTTAAAAGCAAATGATTGTTTTTGATGTTTCACAATTGGCCTCGTTTAACTATTTCATGTAATTTCATAATTGAAACATTAAAAACAATCATTTGAATTTAACCGACGTTTAATGAACAACCATAAATAAACAAAATGCAAAATGACATTGTTGATAAATTGACCTTCAAAAAACATTAAAAATGCAAACGTAAAAACTACACCATTTTTAGATAGACCCTGTTCATATAAAATCAAATCAAATGAAAATAAATCAATAAGAATGTATTATTTTCAAGGTACCAAAGTCACAGACGAGGCACCTCCCGGACGACTCGCAGATCGTCGGCAGCGTAGTCTCGACGACCCGGCTTGGTCTGACATTGCGACTGGAGCGACAGCATTTCGTCGCGGGAAGTTTACTTGTTACGTGCCAATCGAACCTGATTGGAATCTCGGCAGCCAAGCCCCTGAAGAGCGAGGCAACGGCGACGCTGGCAGCGAGCAACCAAAGATTAGCACAGGAACCACCCAGATCGAGCGCGACAGCTCGAGCCAGACAGCTGATGCTTTTGTATCTCGCGTCAAGTTGCCTGGTCATCATGGGGCCCTTCTGATCGTATTCTTAATTGCCGGACGGAGACAGACTACTAGCACTCGAGAGGACACGATACCGTCATACACAGTATAGCAATATGGATAGAACATAGCAGGGTCGCTGCAGATCAAAGGTGAACTCGACGATTTGACATATATAAAAGTGTTTAGACGTGTCGAAGGTACTACTAATTAATCGTGTGACCTTTCTGACGAGTGGGAAGGGAGGTTTTGAATTTCCGTAGCTGTTTTCCGATTTCAACAATTTTTCATTACACCACAAACTTTGTTGTAAAATAAGAAAGATGTAAAATAAGGTACCTTGGTTGTAAAATAATAAACCATATAATGTTACGACTGTCAAAAATGTCTATTGTTTGCAACGTCAACTCAAATTTTGGCTTAAATTGACAAAAGTGTGTAAACTTAAGATGCTTAAGGATCATAAACTAAGATACCAATGTCTTAATTTAATAAGTCTTGTTTTTGTGGCACTATTAATTCCAAATCTATTGTCTCCCAAGAAGACACTTTTGGTGCAAAAGGCACTAAAACTGTCATATTTTTAACCCATAGGAGACACTAGTTTTGAGATAATTTGTATATATTAGTATCTCAATTTAAGATGTACGAATGTTTCGAGTTCAGACTCTTTAATTAAACTTTTGTCAATTTAACAAACGTTTTTTTGTGCTTTAATGGACATTTTTACAGCGTTTGCTTCAGGCCACGAACAATGCGAGATTCTGTTTCCGGATATTGCGTGGGGTCCGATGAAAAAAATAAAAACTTCCCATTTTGTATACTTGCGCTTTGCTCAATTCCAGCCACAGCTTACTGAGTTCCAATTAGTTGAACGTATTGTGTTCAAACTGTGTCGGATTTTTTTTTCTTAGTTTTTGCAACACTTTATCTTTTTTGTCAATCTTTTTTTTCCAACGATATTGTTAATAAAAAAGTTGACACCAAAGGCAATTTTCAGACTGACATTGTAATTCTTGCCTTTGTTCCTATTCATGAAAGTATTCAAATTCCAAGCCATGACAAAGACTTTGATAGTTATTCATAACATTGTTTATTGACAAAAAAACTGTTTAACATCTGGTTCGAATTTAAAGAAATTGGGAAAAACTATATTTGAATTTAATTTTTACGCGGATGCTCATTTGGGCTGGGGTGTAATCTTATCCTGATCTGTGCCCTGATCTGTGCCTCATCTGTGCCTGACGTTTGCCTCATTTGGTAATCATCTTGTGAAAAAGAACAGTGAATTATTTTGTTATCATAAGGGCCTGGTCAGGGGAGAACTGAACACAAAATAATCTTTCGGAGTCAGGTTCAAACGAGGTTACATTCGGGTTCAACTATTTTATCGTACAATTTTATTTCAGAGAAAGATTCGAGCCAGATAACATTCACGATCGAACGCTCCTTTCTGCTGCGTGGCTTTTAATCTGTTGATTGAACAATTTTAATCCTGCCTTTTGAACAAACGAACTCTATGTTAATTACAATCGTGATAATATGTAATAGATAGAAATATCAGACGAGCGTGTGAAATGATAATTAATTATTCGAAACGATCATCATTTGGGCTGCAATACAATCATTTACGAGGGAATATAATGTTTAAATATTACACTTTTATATTAGCATCCAACTGGCTGAAAAATGTTGGGCTTTTATATTTATCCGCCCTTTTTATTTTTTTTTTTTTTTTTTTTTTTTTTTTAATGCTGAGACTGTTTTATGGAAGTTTAAAAATGAATGCAACTTTTATGGTGACTCGATTTTTTTAGCTGCCAATTATCAACTTATCGTCGAGTTAGTGTTCAAAACGTCAAAACGGTAGATGAAGATAGAGCAACGTCGTTTGATAAACAATTTTACACAAATTAGGATTCCGAGCGCTCAACTGCGCGCTATTCAGCCAAAAGTTGATTCAATTTAAGAGAAAAAAAATTTTTTTTTGCTTTCTCCAACCGAAAGTCAAAAATGAAATTTGATTTATGATCGGACCGTCGAGATAACAAAATGTTGACGAGTAGAAGCGCCACGAAGCGCTTTTCTTTATCTGCCCACTTTTTTTCTATTTTATCAATGTCAAAAGCATTATTCACCTACGAGCTATATCGCAGCTCTAAAACTGCTGCGGGGTTTCTATGGAGTGCTGATCCGACACCCTCGCTTGAATATCTATAATTATGCATTATCACGAGAAATTGTATTAGCCCTGCCATTGCACTGTCGAAAAAAAAGGGATATTACAAAATCATAAATTAAATTTTCACATTAAGTTGCAAATTAAAAAAAAAAGTTTCCATTCACAAATATATAAACGGTATGCACAGCCCAGTTTTCGTGACGAAGACAAACTGTTCGAAAATAAATTATTATGTATATACTGTTTTCCATTAAAAATAATCCTTTAATATACTAAAAAAAACACGTTTTAGACATAAATTCATTTAGATGAAATAGTAACTGGTAGTTTGGTCAAGAGAAAAATCCCGGGAATGGATGTTAAAAGGTTTGATGGTTTATTAAAATGTGAAATTGTAAAATTGTTGTGAGGTTATAAATAATGTGTGGCGCGGGGAGTTGTAACATGCCGAATCGATGGAATTAATTGCTGTTAGCAAAAGAGAGGGAATTGGTGGTTTTTGCAAGCTCGAACTCATATTTGATCAGCGCAATTTTTGACCATGCGAGTGAAACAGAGACAGAGAGGGAGAAAGAGCGGGCTTGTAAATTTGAGTTGACATTCAGAAATGCGCGTTTCATCTTCGTGCTAATTAACTTGTGCCAAACAGAGCGAAGGTGTTCCTCCGACCGAGAGTACGAGAGAGGGAGAGCATTATCGAATTTATCATTTCGAATTGGTTGACATGCACGAAATCACGCTGTTAAACATCAACGAAAACACTTTTTCATCCAGCCACGAGCAATTACCGCGAGCCTTTGTGAGATCATTATATTTTACATGGCAAAACTGCTAACCATCGAAATTAAACCTTAGCTATACGATCGAATCATTGTGCCAACATAAATGGTCAATGCGAGACGGCGAGACTCATATTATCCCTTCGCATATGGCTATTACGTATGTAACGGCTCCCGACGGTATCGATAGTTAGCCGTTACATACACGAAATGCCATTGCGCATAAATTACGCCCGCCCCGATATTATTTACGATTTCCAAAGAGACTTTTCGGATCATCCCCGATGTCGCGGAATTGCTCTCTTAAATGTTTATATTAATAAAGATGGAGTATTTTTTCAAAACTTTATTCGTTATTCGAACGATAGCATTATCAGAACGACATATTGTGATATTAATTCTGTCCCTTCGTTTTATTATTTTTTTTTCTTTTTGGTTCTTTCGTACCGTTCGGTTATTGAATTTTTTTTTTCATCGCCACGTTTTGATATTAACTCAACCGTTCAGTCGAGTGTGAGAGAGAAATATTCTAAATAATTTTGTGAACTCAATTCACGTTAGGAGTGTAAGTCTTTGAATAATGTTATGGTTTTCGGGGTCACATGTGGCTGAGACTTTTACGTGGCAGGTTAGGGTGTTGATAAAGTTAACTCATTAATTGTGACGAACTATCGAATTGTAAACTCAGTTTGATTTTCAATGTGCGGGAGCAAAGTATGACCATATATTATTACAAAATAGTTTTGTATCTTATCAAAGTGAGTATAATCAAGTCATGGCGCGGACTAATGACTGGCTCTTCTTACCAGCTGTAACATGAACCGTGTAATATTATAAACTAAAATACGTCAGTGTCTCAGAGGAAACGTGTAATACTAGTCAGTAATAATAAATAAAAAGTAATCATAAAAATGAGAGGTAAATTGACGAAAAGGGGGTGTTATTAAATGATTAAATACACGTACGTCGTCTGTGTCTATAACAAGTAGAGTATTTTTCGTATCCAACGTCGATACGCGTCGTGTTAATCAAAATCTAACATTTCATTGTATTAAACTAGCCGTCGGATCGACTTAGCAAGTGTGATTTAACCTAAACAATTTTTCTATATGAAAATCAGTAAACTATATTGTATAGAGATGATTCTTTTTTTTATTTCGAATCCTAATTAGTTATATCAAAAAATCTGACCTTCTATCCCCTGTTAGTGAAAAATTGTTAATTCATTTCGTTGTCACAATATGACATCCAAAAAAAGAGAAGATTTTTAAAAAATTGAAAAAATATCGAAAACATGTCTCTTGTAACTGTTTCTGAATTTAGATATCAAAAAGTTTTATCATGTTTTACTAACAAAATAATACGATTAATACCGGCGGTTTTCAATTTTAGACTTAATTGCTGAATCAATATTATAAACAAACTGAAACACAATTAGATGTCACAATTAGATGTATTTTTAACCGAAATTGGTCCGATCTAAATTTGGCACTGCAGCACTACTAAATTTTTCCTTGTGTATCGAAATTCCATATGTCAGACACGCTGGACATGTCTTATCGATATAGCGACAACGAGAGAGAAAATTAAAATTTTTTCCTTAACAAAGAAATAACCCTTTAATGAATTTATCAAAGATAAACAATTGTATAAATATATATAACGGTGTAAAAACTTCACAACATAGATTACAATTTCACAATAATGAATCGTCAATAGAAAGACTTTTTTTGCGATAATTCTAACAAGCACCGTCGTCATCGATTAATCCAGAGCTTTTGATTTTCACAGAAGCGAGATTTCAAATTCCTTGTAAATCAATGTGAAAGTGTAACTAATTGCGTTCAATTAATATCCAACGAATGGTCATGATGGGATCGTAACCTGAAACAAAAAGGGTGAAACCGGAGAAATAATGAGCTCCAGTTGTTTTGCTTGTTTTTTCTCGCTTTGTATTTTATAACAACGAAGAGTGTTTGACGAAACAAATATATTAACGAGAAAAATAAAGCGGATTTTGTACCGTCGTTAAACATATTTTTGCGGTCAATATGGCTGTCCCAAAACATCGAATGAAAATACTAACAATTTACTCGTCTTTGTTGATTCTTTCAAACATATCAGTTTCGTCGAAATTAGTAACTTCCTTTATGTGCTTGTTTGGACCATGGCATTTGCAGAAACAAAAAAAGAAGAACATGATTTATATATATCACGTATCAAGTGTTACCAAGAGAGAGCGAGAGAGGGGGGGGGAGGAATAAAATATTTGCTGGCGGACTGCGACCGGTTAATGAAACTGACGAGTTCTTGCATATATCAATCCAATCATTGACCAAAGTGAGACCTTTTTTGCACCGCTCGCGTGGCGCGCCGTCCACCAAGCTTCGATAATTTGTCAGTTCATCGAGAAAAATGTTTTCATACATAGTAGATCATCCAAAAAAAACTTCAATCGAATTTATATCACCACAACCGGGACTTCTGTATTCACTTGAGGAAAAGCTTAAACTTAACCTCATCGTCGCTGTCGATATGAAATGTCAATGTTTGGAATGCGAGATGAAACAGGAACGTCGTCCTGAAGTAAAGTATTTTTTTATACTTGCCCACTCCGGAAAAATAAAAAAAATTGAACAAAATTTTCTGGTATACCATTTAATAAACAACTTGGAAAACTTATTTTAAATTGTTATTTTATTATAAAAAAAGTTTAAATCAAAAGAAGGAATAAATTCGAATTATTTGAATAGAACGTACACCTTTAAATGGTTAATTTTTCCCAAGACTTGTCATATCGATAGTGACAGAATGAGGTCAAGTAAAAAATTTTTCTTTATCAGGAATAGGAGGACCCGTCTAGAGTCGAGTGTACGAATTGGTCTCGCAAGTACACCTCCGTCTTGAACAATTTTAATTATTAATCATGTTGATGAATTGTGCGCACGTTGACATTTTTTCCCCTCAACCTGTGTATCAGTGACAAATGATTTGTACAAATGTGCAATTGGAGACACTCGGCTGGGTTCTTATCAGCCCACAGGGTGTCTCTGCGGACAAGAGATATGGAAGTACTTGCGAGATTAAGAGTAAAGTTTGTATGTATAAAGTGAAGCCCCGACCCTGCGATGTGTTAACATAAGTACATGTATGATAATTAGAAATTTAACGATTAATCGCCATAAACCGACGAGATACACAATTTTGTATATAGTGTTTAAATCAAACTAAGTCAAACAAAACGACAACAACAAAAATTATGACAAATGTAAACCGTTAATTATAGAATATACAATTTTTTAATTCTAAGGTGAGAAACGAACTGATGAAAGTATGTGAAATAAAGGGTGCTTTAGTGATAACAGCTACGACTTAAAACACACTTGATTTCGTTCTTTATTTCATCGAATCACTGTTACAGCATTGTAACTACGCCAATTTTATCACAATAAATATTTATCGAAGGTAACAAAACGTTTTTTTCACCTTTTTTTATTCAACAAAAAACCTCTTATTTTTCAGACTTTTTTATTTGTTAATAAATAAAGGTAGGTTTGATTTAAAACAAACAGAGAAAAAGAAAAAATTTTCAGCAAGTTGTAATTGAGTGATCATTAAAATGGATGATATACATTTTTTAACGTGTTATCGACTAGTATTAAACAAATCCCTGTCGTGCGCCAAGGATTTATTTCAATCCACACAAAGTCACGGATATATTATTCATGACTTTATAATCGTTTTGCGCACATTTGAATTAAAACTTGCCGGAAGTATGAAATAATGAGAGTTGTTTTTGCGTAACGTATGGGAACTAAAAAGTAAGAGTTACATTAGACAGAGGCAAAGGGCGGATTAGCATGAAAACTCTTGAAAATCTTAGCGAAAGAGTGTCTTCTTCTTTTTGTGCACTAATGAAATTAATCGCAGGGTAGGAGGTGAGATTCTAATTTATAAAACCCGTTCTTCTTAGTTCTTAGAGTATTTTGCAACGAAAACACGTCCCAACACAAAATTGATACCGAAATTTCGTCGAAGCGCCCCATAAGCTTGTTTCGAAATTATCGAGCACAAACGCTCACGTGTAAGATTAACGAGGTGTAACATTACGAATACGTTGGGAGTCTATCAAATGCAATAACAGTACGAAAGTTCAATTATAAATTGCACTAACTTCGAAAACAGGGCTGCAAGCTGTGAAAGTTTTGTTACGCGACCTACACGCAAAATGGTAGATCTTGTTAATTAGCTCATTCTCCAAAGAGTCTTGGCACATGAAAATATAATTCGCCTCTAAATGTCACTCTTATCGCGGCTACGTAAATCCTTCAGCGATAAAACGAAATATTTTTATTTCACCGCGAACCACCACCACGCACAAAAAAAAAAACACAATTCTTATGGAACATTAGGTACGGGAGACAAAACAAAGAGCCGCGCTCTCGTTGCTTGTTTTAACCGTACATATAATAGACCGTGGACTTTTCATTTGATCGTTATTCATGATATTCCTTTCGAAGTTGAAAAATCTAACAAACACGCCGGGGATAAAAACAAGATGGTAATAATAATAAAATAATATGACATGTGTGTTGCTTTCTTTGTGCGTTAAAGGAATAAAAGTGAAACAAAAATGCACCCACCAGTTCAGTCGCCAGGTTTTTACAATATCAAATGGCTGGTAATTTTTAATTAGTCGTCGATGAAACCGATGAAACTGATGACGACAAAAAAAAAGAACTTTTAAAATTTCAAGCTCTGAACCGAACGGTCAACGCGGTGTTCGATTACGGTGTCGTTATAAAACCAATATAAAAAAGGAAAGGATAAACAAAAAATATTCGACAGAATAAAATATTTATTCGAAAAATATTAAAAATAACGTTATCCCCTTTTCTCTGTTTTATTTCGTATTTTTGACACTTTACAATACAAATTTTCAGACCGATTCAAATAAAAGCCAAATATTCTTTTAATGAAAATAAATTTGTTCTGATCATTTTCAATTAAAATTGTTTTCTGGCAATTTTTTTGTGTTTCAAATTGTACCTTTGCAGTTGATAAATTTTTGACACAAAATTTAATTTTCATTGTGTCCCGATGGTAAAGGATGGTTTCTTTCAACCCAAGTGCATAATGCAATCGCATAGTGTTTTATAGGTCGATTGTGATTGGTATTAATGATAATGTGCTATTACCCGGATATAATACAATTAAACGTTACGGAAAACGCAAGCACAAGTTTTATGTCGAGATACATTTGTCATAAACTGTACTTAGAGATCGAGTCAAGTGAGCGAGGGGCAGGGCACTCTTCGTAAATAAAATGATCTGTTATTTACGGGAGTGTCTCTCTAATGATCTAGCCCCATGAATTAACTCAGTGATATATTTCTCACGCAGAACTCTAACGTCACTTGTATATCTATACATGAAGTGCGGCGATTCTCCTACGATAATTATTATTGGTCTTAAATTCATAGCCGTTTTAAGTTAAAGCCAATCAAGATAGGTAAAAAGAAACATATGGCGCCATATATGATGCATTCATAATTTGATTAACATATATGATTCCATATTTGCAGCATAAATGCAAATAACTTTAAAAGCTCTAAAATTATTATCCATCAAACTGAACACGCCTGATGAAATGTCTATTTTCGTGAATGACTTGTAACTTTTGCGGTGCGTCGCCATAAAATGTACAGTGCTTTTATTTATAATATTGATCTACAGTGTTTTAATACCAATTTTTTTAATCATCAACAAAATAATTGGTCATTAAAAATCGGGTACTCTTTGAATGATCGGTGGAAGGAAGAAAAAAGCCCCGATTGGTTATATATTTTTGATGTAGAAAACAGGAAAGATTACAGGCGTAATTTACGAACTAATACCTCGCACTTTATTTTATGGGGTAGTACATTACGGGTCGCGTAATAGGTCGTAAATGTGGAATGTAGGAAAAGTCGTGCATATGAGGGAGTAATTTTTTAACGTAACGGCGGATTACGATGACGGATTTTAATTCCGTGGAGCTTTGACGCGTTGCAATTTAGCCCGGAAATGACTGGCCCTCGCCAGGCATTGGCATGTGTTGGGTGTGAGGCGGGGGAGGGGAGTGGGCATGGTTTCTGTGGTGGTGGTTCGCGTTATTTCCTGGGGTTAATTTATTTTGCCATGTGGCCCTACTGGTATATAATGGTCCCTCGCGAAAAATCGATCCCACGGCTTTCACTGCGATGCTCTCGATTCCCATGAGATATACCCATCCGGCGTTATTGCACTACACCATACGACCTCCGCTAGTTACGTGGAACCCCGATTGACGTTTGCGTTTTCTGTTACGGAACATCATCCCTCCACGGAATAAACCCCTCGGAGTTTCGTGTCTAGAATCTGCCAGGCTGTATCCACTTGAAATGCGCGCGGATATCACAAATCGAAGTGATAAAAAACGGTTACGACAAAAGATGCAGAATTTCGTTTCAAATCCCGGGGAGAAATTTGTGCTCTCGCCTCTTTGTCATCGCGGGCGCCTTTTTTTTTATTTCTTCCTGATATCACATACGACCGTTACCAATTTTGTCGTCAATTTTTCATGCGAAACAAATTTAAACATCGCCGGCTATACGATAATTCGCTGAGCCAACCACCGAAAATTAGTTTAGATCAACATCACGCCCGTTCATTCGTCCTCTGTCCCTGTCTCACTCTCTCTCTCTCTCTCGTTCTTTCTCCTTTTTTTATCGTCCGTCGAATTTAATCCTGATTTATCCGAGTTTATTTTGTATCCTGCAAAGTAAACAAAGATTTAAAAATAAGAAGACTCGTATATAATTCTGGGGAAGAGATTTTGGATTACAAAAGGAAGAAGCAATTTTAGCGAGATAATACATTGGAAATGATTTTTGTCCAAGTGAAAACGGCAATGTAATTACGAGAGACCAAAAAGAGAGGATGAATTTGAAAGTGGCGCATATTTTTTCGAAACGCATTCCCTGGCAAACGAAAGTCGCTAAAATAAATGATTCTTTTAGCACCTTATGGGATATTAAATGCGTTTTCAAAGTCGTGAAATCTAACGCGCAAAAAGCAACTAAAAATCTTTTCGTTTGATTTTTTTTTCATTTTTTTAACAATTCAATACTAAAAATAAATACAACAAAAAAAGAGAAATAAAATTCAGCAAAAAAATGTACATGGTTCATGAATTCCAAATTTCTTTATGTCGAATGAAAAGTACAATTTTGTTTGAAATAAAATAAAAAGGGACAATTGTACAGGAATAAAAAAAACATTCCATATTGATTTTGAGACTACACATTTTCCAACGCTATAAGAATACCAAACTTACAAAAAAAAAAAAAAAAAAACTACAAAAATACAGTCGACTATATATAAAAATATTTTTTCAAATAACTTTCGTTTAATTTATTCGTAAACATTTTTAACATCGTTTCAGAGAGTTGAGAATGGAAAAATTAAAAAAAATTTTTTCTTATAATTCAAAAAATTCAATGAATGCTCATCTCAATTCTATAGTCACAGTTTAATGTGACCCAATTTGAATGCTTATGAAAGCATAAAAATGCACCGAAATTCGAAATTAATATCATAATAGTTGAAATTTGATCAAGATCGCCACTTCAGTTTAATTCATAAAACAAAATACTTACCTACGTTTTATTGTTAGCCGCATATTCTGCCAGTCACAGATATGTAATTTCATTTCCACTACGAAACTCTAATTGCGCGCACGTAAAGTCTGCACAAATCGAATGTTAATTTCTGTTTTTTTTTCAACAATTTTTTATTTCGCACGAATTTTTTCTGTTTTGAACGTAACAAAATTATTAATTGTATATTCGCGTTCAATAGAAAATCGAAAACATGAAAATTGTATTAAATACAAGCAAAATGAAAAAAAAAAAACTTGCGTTCCATTTTGAACTTTGCAAAAGAAACGTTGCAAAAACCTGAAAAACAGATCCGAAAGCGCTATAAATAGTAACGCTTTTTATCATTTGGCCACGGATCACGATTCGGAAGCGGGCTTTTTCCTGGGCCATTAACGGGAAGTATTATTTTACTTTTCGCATATTTTCGTGTGCTCGTTAATATTTGCAAAACCTCTTATTCGTACTAAGTTTTTTTTCAATTAACATGGCCTTTCATTGCGGCCCGATTCTTATTATTCTTAATTACAGATTAACAAAACAAAGCGCCGTGGAAAAACGTTATGCAAAAAACTTGCGCGGCTTATTTGTTGAGAAACGCTCGCGGCCGATCGCGGCCGCGCCCAATTGTCATGAACGCCGCAAAACGTTGACTTGTTTTTTGCCGTACATAAATTTGTTCGTTATTTCTTGGAAAGTAACAAATTAGAACCATTTAAAAGGACATTTGTAACAAATTAATTCCGATCTCGAATAATCCACCTCAACCAAAAATGCGAATCACATTCTAAAGCAAATTAAAAATTTAACATTAAAAACTAATTAATTATATAAAATAAATTTAATTTCGACTTTTCTTTTGTTTTATTTTTGTTCTGCATTTTTTTTCAATTAATAAATTTTCTACTTATTGTTGAACATTAATGAACAATTTATCTAGCATTTCAAAAAAAAAAGGGTATATAGGAGTTGTAATTCAGCTTGTCTCTCCGGGTTGGGAGTAGCAATAAAATAATACAATTTACAAGAGCAGCGCGGTAATTAAGTTAGAGGAACTGTAAATTAAAGGGAACGGGCAAAGTGGCGGGACAATATGAGTAAAAGTGATTGTGCAAATATCGCGATGATTAAAGTGAGGTTCTTACATTTGTGTTGAAACAAATGCGGCGAGAGCACAAAATAAGGCGTACCTGTTATACCTATGCTATATTGGGTGACTGGGGTGGCTGAATCGAGCGCTACGAGCGCAAGGGCGCGGTCGGTCATGATACTTGAATACACTTTGTCCTCGAGTATCCTCGCAAAAGATTTAGCTGATAAAAACTTACGAAAAGGAAGGTCGTGTCATTTTCATATCCCTTACGTCTAGTTCGTTTGCCCCACCAAGCCGATGGCCACACCAAAATGACTTCGCCTGAAAAAAAAAATTTTTTTTTTCAATATTTCGCACTATTAAATTTGCAATTGAACAAAAAATTCAAAACAAATTTAAGAGAACTTTCATTACAATCATTTTTCTCAATTTCTACTTGAAACATTTTTTGAATGGCAATGTTTTTGAAATAAAACTTTCTTTTCGAATAAAATTTTCGTTTTTGCATGTGAAGAAAAATGATCTGTTTCGCAAGACAATACTTTCGGATACATTAATACTAATTATGCCGCTGTTTCATTCCTGGATGAGAATGTTGACTCTAATAATCATCACGTGTATTATAAATAGAAAGGCAACCAGTCTGTTACATTGGGAGGACGTTATAACACGGGCGGAGAAAAAAAAACCTGTTCATTATACGGCACCAAGACAAATTAATCGTGCTCTGCGCGCGACGATTAAATTTCATTAAGCGCGTCCCCGGACGGATTGAAAATCTTTGACTGGCAAAGGCGAATGTAAATTGGAAACCCGGGGAAGCGAATTATCAATTCGATATTTGAGCGATCGAAAACGCGGCCGCGCAAGAGAGGTTTCTTAATTAATTGCACGACTGGATTATTTATTTACAAACAAAACAGAATGTTTTTGTCCACTCGATCGGAAAAGAAGGGAGGAGGGGGTTACCCACTTCTGTCTCTCAACTTGAATTAAACACGTCCCACTTTAAATCGAACAAAGTTTAGCTTGAGGAAGAAACTCCTATAGGAACTCTAATTAAACTGATTCAATGCAGTTCCTTGCCATACACTCGTTGGCATTGACATTTGTTTTCCAAGCGGTGTCCACGTGCAATAAACATCCATCACTCACGCGATTGATCAACACTGCGCTCTCTTTTTTATCCCATTTTTTATTTCATTCATTCTTACGACTTCTTATCTCTTTGTAATTTTTTTCTTTCTTTTTTTTTTTTTTTATATTTTATTTTACCAATTCACTCTTGTACCGATTCGTCCTTTGTGACTTTTAATTTGTTGCCCAACAGTTGAAATTTTAATTCGCGTTGAAAAATTGCTCCGCAAGGTGGAAAAGCTAATTCCCACGATAGAAACAAGTACTCAGCTTGAGCCAGAGGAAAAATCAACCGTGATCACAGTGGGGTTCAAAAATTTATCATTAGCTTAGCCTCGGTTACGAACAAAAAAACTTCTAACATTTATAGGGTCTTAGCCTATTCTCTTTCTACGATATTACTCGTATAAATTTACATCACGCGTTGTAAATTCATCCCTCCCCACTTATCATCCTAAAATAATAATTTTGCACGAATGTGAAAAGTTTACATATTTCAATCGTATTGCGTTTTGGTGAAGAGCATAAAACAAACGTTTATTCAGCATATAAAATGTTGTAAAATATGTTTTCGCAATGATGCCCCTCCCCCCTCTCCCCCTTACCTCTGTAGTCGTAAATTTCCACAATGTTTTACGATAGCGATTGGGTACATAAACTGTTCCTTAAAACAGCCTTTCGTGTCTAGTTACGTTTGTTAATCAATATAAAAATATCGCAGTAACAATTTATCCCGCTATCCTTTCTCCTTTGCATTCAATTCTCTGTTTGTATTAAAATTGAATATTTATGTTTTCATATTCTTTGCGAGCCATGATCAGCCGTTTAGACCCATAAAAAGATTAAATTTCGCTAAAATTCGTATTATCTTTGCGCTTGATTATTTGCCCGGCGTATCTTAAACGATGTAATACGGACATGATTCTGATACCGGTCTGATTACTGTAACAATAGTTAAATATAAGTCTCTTAATTTCCCCAGATAGCACGCGCGCGGGCAATTTCGCCCGATTAGAAATGAAAGAACTGGAAGTCAAGGGAGGGGGCGTGGGGCAAAGGAAAAGAAACTGAGGAAAAAAAATGTAAAATGAAAATGAGCCTTAATTAGTGGAAAGTAAACAGAGAGCTCAAACCAGGGGAGGGGGGAGGGGAATAAATCGCTCAAAATTATCAACGTCTTTCACACCTGAGCTGTGTGACGATGTAAGACGAAAATTAACAATCCTCCTGCGGCTAATGTCTAATTGTATAAATTGTCAGGCGGAAACATAGGGAATTATTCTGGACGGATGTGAAAGACGGCTGAGAGAGAGAAAGAGGAAGAGGGTTTTCGCAAGAGATAAAAAAGGAAGAGGCAAAAAAGGTTGAGTCTCGTTAAAACATTCTATACATATTCGGCTCTCGTTTTCGTTAATTTGAGGAGGATTGCAGGCTTGAGGAGCGAACAGGAGGCCAGGTGGCCACCCCTTTCTCGTGTTTGCTCTGCCTTATTAATTTACACAGAAGGGTCTGAGAAGGAGCGCTGAATAAATATCTAGAGGACACGGCAAGACAAAGACGAAATTCGGTGTCGCTGCTGCCGAAATACTGATGGCACGGAAGCTGGTTAATTTATTTCCACTGCCAGGCACCATTAAGCTTTCGTCTTTCCACGATTTAAATTTCGCATGACCTTTGGATATGCCCCGCTTTTCCTTGGATTGCTTCCATTTACTTCAAAATGCCGCCACCACACGTGATGCTCACCTGGCCTCTTGTCCTGGAAAAAAAAAAACATACAAACAAAAAAATTAGTCTAGACGAAAATCAACAACAGTTAATATAAAAATTAAGATGAAATTAAAAACATGTTTCAAATGTCAAAGAACTCGAAAAGAAAAATGTTTTTAAAAAATTTTTTTTCAATTTAATAGATTAATGGAAAAAATATATTTGAAAGAATGTTTAATTCAATTTATTTAAAAAATACGGATGGAAAAATTGAGGTGTAACGATTGATTGAATGGCGGACAAATTTGTCTGGATGATGAATGGAGTGCGAAGAATGAGAATTTGGAATAGCGATCGAAGCGTAAAATGACGTGGATTGTAGTTGACTAATTAGTGCATCACTTGTTGGTTTCATCTGGGCCTAGGCGTGAGAGGGCTGACGAACGTAAAATGCATTCATCGACGTGAAAACGGGAGGAGTTTGCACGCGCTGATATCAAGTCATCTGTTATGAGTTGGCTGAAAACAGACCAGGAGATTGTCTTGATGTTCGTACAAGTGGCACAAGTAAGGTATAAGGTGCGCCTTTACTTGGAAGTGCAGCAGAGCGGATACGCGATAAGGGAGTCACCCCTTCGAACTCTCCAATAAAATATCGTCTCTGTTAGTTCGTCGACGTAAACGTCGGCGAAATCATGGATGTACTTTTCACAATTTATTCAGCTATTTAGAAGCGCAGCCGGGAGAATTAGCTTTTGCCAGGTGGCGTTATTGTAAGAAGGTCATGGAGCTTTTCGCTTGAACCCGCCCGAGAGATGCTCCTTGAAATTCGTTCCTCATCAGACTTTCAATGAGACATTTACAACTGCTTTTGGGGCCACTCTTACACCAGCCCCCAAAGTGCCACCGACTTTATTTAAAAGTCAATCGAAAATCACCAGCGTCGAGATATTACCAGGCTCCCAACAATCGGACCTCTTATTGGCCCACCTCACTTTGATTTAGATGAAACAATCCCAAATTTATATCATCCTTCGCTCGATTGCCCGATCGCACCAAATAGTTCCATTCCAAATTATTACACCCATCCGGACACTTTAGTGCTAAATCGATATTTTTACCCCCTGCTATATCAAGCCATTCAAATCCAACAAAGTGCATTATAATGTACACCACATCATGTAAACCATTTGTTGGTTTTTTTACCCCACGTTCCCTCATTTCAGAGACAATAAATTCTTCTGATCAAATTTTTTATACTCCTTTGTTGTTTTTTTTCTATTCTTAAAACCGTTTCTCATCCGTTTAAAACTCGTCGTAAAACAAAGATTATTCGCAAGACAAAATTTTCTCAGATTGAAGATTGGATCAATAGAGATAATTGTGACATATAAATGCAAAGTTGAGTTTCCTCGTTCGACATTGGTCTGGACATTATTTAATTTTCTTAATCTTCCGTACTACTTGGAATTATATTATTATTATACGAGCAGTTTGCAAAGGGAGATATTTACTCTGAAGTAAGAAAAGTAATGTTTTCAGGCATCAATTTGAATCTGGTATAAAAATGGCTTTGAACCAGTCACGAATAAATTATTCAAGTTTGAAAACGCTGAAAATCCATCAATTCTGAAAGGTTTTTGTGAAATAAATCGTCGTTTGTACGTAATTTATAAAAGAAACTTCTAAGCATTCATTGGAATAACAAAAATCTTCCAGATTAAAGAGAGATTGTTTAAACAATTTTCGTTTGCCCAATTTGAGAGTTCACATTTTGATTGTGTTACGACCTTGTTTGAATGAGAAAAACAAATAATAATTACAAGCTATACAATCTGTCCTGGCGTATTAAATTTATATAAACTAGGCATTGAAATCACTCATCATGCGTATATCCCCTTTATATCAACAGGCCACTTACCAACTGGCAAGAATACGTCGCAGTCGCATGTTTACTTTCTATTCATTTTTCATAATCATTGTTAGCTTCTTTTGTGTGTGCAGCTATTATTTTCAAATTATTCTGCAATCGCAAATAGCATATGATTCAAAAAGCACGATCATATCTCTTAAATGAGCCTTATGCAATAAAAATAAAAAAACTCTGCTTTATTTATTATTTGACCTTCAGAAGGTCAAATAATATAATAATTTGTTCAATAAAAATTATTAGATTTATTTCAAATAATCAAATAGTCAAATAATATGTCTAAAATAAAATAAGTTCTTTCGGATGTTTCGTTTTTATTGTTTTGCATTTGAAAAAACTTAAAACCTTTTATGTATAATATTCACCTTCAAAAAGGTCAGATAATATTTTTAAAATAAAATTTGATGTATTTATTGTTTTTCATTTGAAAAAACCTAAAATCTTTTATTTATAATGTTCACCTTCAAAAGTTCAAATAACATTTTTGAAATAAAGTTGAATTTTTTAAATGTTTTGTTTTTATTTGATTCCTTTAAATGTTGTTGTTTATATATCATGTTCTACTGTATTTTCTTATGTAATTATTTGTAATTTCGGAAACAAGAAAATAATTAGTCAATAAATCAACATTTAATTAGCAATTAAATGGTTATTTATCATTGCTAATTAGATTATGTGACCAATTTTCAAATGATTTTACCACATACCTTCAATTTAATTCACTATTTACTTAAATGTTATTGTTTGTTTTAAGTACTATTCCACATATTATTGTAATAAACGATGTAACAACAAACATATCTGAAAACCCGAACCGAAAACTACCCCTTCTACACGCACTTCAACGTCTTTTGGAACGGAAGGGAGCGACATTCCGGACATTCAACAAGAAAAGAAGAGCGACACGAGCACCGCCTACCGAGTCACGATGAACTGAGGAGTCGAAGTAATTGACGACCGAACGAAGATTTCCGAACATGACCGGAAATCATGCGCGATATCTTCTAATATCAAAATATCAACATGGCCGAAAGGTACCCAAGTTCCCGAGTGTCATCGAACATTGGCGTCGAACAACTGACGGAGATTCCCGAACATGTCCGAAGATATATTGAGGCGGGCGAAGATATACTCTCGAAACGCCAAAAGTGTATAGAAAAGTACTTGAGCATGTCCAAATTGAAGCCAAACTGTTTCCGAACGTACCCGAATGTTTCCGATGATACTCGAATAAAACTGAATAACAAACTGTGTATTTCTTTTGTTTTAAAATGTCTTTTAAGTTTATTATAATTGGTAAAACAAAAGTTTTTCCTTTTATTTCTCGGCGAAATCTATTTTGTTACCCCAATTTATTCTGGAAATTTAATTTTTTGTCAAACAATGAACCGTAAATTAGAAAAAACAACTCGAGTTTTTTTTGTGTAAGCATAATTTTGCACGGTTTTTACTTGAAACTAATTTTAGTCGAAAATTCTTTGTATTTCATGTAAAGTTGAACTATACTAATGCTGCTAGGCTGTCGACCACACCCTCGCTGCCGAGGCAGAAATTGAATTAGGACCCGCAGAGGTCCAGGCGAGCCAATTTGGACTTCATATGAAGTCTTAATAACGAACAGGACAATTCTAATCATTTGTTCCTTCTTACAAAAAATTTAGCTCTGATTCATGAAAAGGTTTTTTTGTCACAACTCACCAACTTAATCAACAATTTCTAGTTGCAAGAGGTTTAATTTTCAAATTTCAACAAAATTTTGAATTAAAAATGAAACACGAGATTTCATCTTGTATTCGACACAATATTCAATGTTGAAAAGCAGCGGCAATCAATGTCTAAAATAATACGCCGATGAAAAATAACAAAATTCGGTAACTCTTCTCTGATACAAATACTGTGGTTTAAAATAAGATAATGTAAAATTTAATATTACAATAATTTTTGTGATAAAATATTAAATTCGCAGTTGAAAAAAAAAGTAGAAATATAACAGGGCATAAAAAAGTTTCGATTCCTCTCATCTTCGTGTTACAGGCTGAGAATTTATTTTGAATAGCGTGTGTATTTACTTGATTCAATTAATGCTTTCGTAATTAAACGAGTGAAATCCATTGCATACAGATGTCAAGTTTATATTTGCTTCAAAGTGAATGCATAGTTATATCACAGTAATGAATGAAACGCTCAAATTTTGTAAAACAAAAATGTTAAACAAAGTTTGCTTTCCCTGTTAATGTATAGTAATCGCATACAAACAATATTTTATGATGGAAAAATTTTTTGATCATAATTCTTTCTCTCCATTTATGCAGTTCACATAGCTGCCATAATGTAAAAAAATGTTTATTCTGTTGTAATAACATAGATTCATTGAAAACGTAAAATCCTGTTCCGAAATGTGAATAAAGCCAGTTGAAAAAACACAATGTTAGCGGGCACAATTTTTTTCCTATAAAATAAAACTAAACATAAAACGAAACAATCTAGAAACAAGTTACTATCCAAAATTTGTATATAATAAACATTTATGTTTTTCCTGCTTTATTGATTTTAATAAAACAAAATTACTTTAGTCGCTCTCGTAATAAAAAGATACTAATAAACAACCAATGGTTTCATTAACTCGAAAATTTTATCCATAATTAAAAATTCCGGAATATGTAAATTTTCATTTCTCTCGCAGTTGTCAGTCCT
This sequence comes from Trissolcus japonicus, assembly GCA_030522925.1. Classification (NCBI taxonomy): domain Eukaryota; kingdom Metazoa; phylum Arthropoda; class Insecta; order Hymenoptera; family Scelionidae; genus Trissolcus; species Trissolcus japonicus. The sequence goes on along the minus strand of JAPYZS010000364.1, from coordinate 105,647 downwards.
TTTTAACAAAAAGGCACAAACTATGCAAAAAATTATTGCACGTGCATTACGAGAGTAAAAACAAAAAGAATCAACTTCACATTTTGTTCCAAGAAATAAAAATACCTTTTTATTGATTGATATAAATGCGTATGTTACATTGTTAAATTAATAGACTTATTGAGTATTATTTCATTAATTTCAGCAAAGTAATCTGATAAAAATAACATTGCCGAGCTGGTCGAAGAAAACATTTGATCATACATTTCAAATTAACATTATTAAATCGCTCGTTTTTAATCTTCCTTCTGTTCTACGAATGAGTAATAAATAATTGATCAAACGCTTATCAAACTTCAATGCAAAAGTGTCATCAATACTACATCTCAATAATCGTATCATTGGTGCTCAAATCTTTGCTACTCGTAGAAAATAGCTATTAATCAAACTACTAATTTTCAAATACCAAATATTGTCCCGCCAATGATAACAAAATATTTATTGGATTAAATACAACATACGAATACTTTGTGATCCACAATCATGTTCCTTCGGTTAATTGTAGCGCGAGTTGATTGATATTGTAATTACAAAAGTCAAATTATTGAATTAATTCAACGATACAAATAAATAAACAACGCCATTGTAAAACTCAGTACACGGAAACTCGATACATGAAAATTATTCGTACGCTAGAAGGATTCGCACAAAAACATGGTTTGACGAGCCTGGCGTATTTTTACTGATAACTTAATCGAAACATTGCGTTTGTTATAATTGCTTTTATCTTTGGTGCGTTACATCTCTATAATCGAAATCAAACCTTCTACCACGTGCTCATAGCCGGGCTCCCTTGTTGATTGGTCATCAGCGTTGTTGGGCCACTGAAAAACAAAAACAAACGTTACCAATTTATTATTAAAAATGCACGCTAATCAGAGTAAAATAAGAAAAATAGAACAAAAAACCTAATGTACCTCCAAGCAATAATAGGATTAAGTCTTTCAGACAGTCTCTGGTAGTTTCGTTCGAGTTCGCGTTGATAGTCACGTTGATCCGGCCCGATAAGATTTTTGTTCTTTTTCAGAGCGTCAAGGCATTTCTTTGAAAAGTCTTTGAAACACAAACGAAGTTTATGTTGCAATCTGGATGGACTTTCGTTTGACTCGCGCAATCCCGAAAGGAACACCACTGCGACCTCAGCTGGCCCTTGATTGACAGTCGTCCCGATACAACCTTGTAAAACCATCTGCAGCATTTTTGGGTCAGGTGGCTCCTGAGCCGTTGCTGCTGCAAGCTGAGAAAAAAAAAAGAATAAAATTTATTTTAAAAAATGTATCGTCATTTTTCGCATAAACTTATTATCTTTTGTACCTCTGCAGTTTTCTTTTGAATGTCTTCAATAGCAACTTCAATTGGACACAAAACGATTTGTTTTTTCGCTACAATCAAAATACGTGTTTTCAGATACGGGAAATGAGTCGCTACGGTAAGTATTGTCTTGCGTTTGTACTGTTCCTTTAATTCCCCATGCGCTTTTCCTCCAGGCGTGAATGGTGTTGCGTAAACGAAACGTTCTGTAAACACAAGTTCAATAAAATGTAAAAATGAAACGAAAAAAAAATTAAAATGAAAAAGCAAAAACAACGTTGAAACTAAAAATTGGATAAACATTGCTCACTGATGTTGAAATTCCTATGGAAAATAGTCGGTCGATGGCGAAGCTCATGTGGCTCGAAATACGGTTCCACGTATGTGATTTGTATGTAAGCCTTATCGCTATCCAGCTTGCTTGTATCGACAACGTTCGAGTCCTTGATAATGATTATATTTTTCGAGCCGAATCTCTCGGCGTAGAAATTTTCTAACCGTGAGAAAATTTCCGGCAGTTTTGTCAGAGTCGGCTCTTTGTAAACGAACTCTATGTTATTCAGATCGCCGAACCTCGAACCATAAAATCCAACTCTGAAGTACGTTCCGAAAACGCGTTTCCCTGCTAGTTGTTCAACTCTCGTGTAAGCCTCGTGCAATTTCCTATAAACAATAAAAAAAAGTTTGAACGAAAAAAGAATGATAAACTTACAACTAACGTGTAACAAATGGGTTTTCATAATTAAACAAAAGACAATACAAACTCGCTCGCTGCAAAATTATTGATTTTCCGTAATTCATCGTATGAAACGTTAATTTCGCATTAAACAATCAGAGTCATATATTTGGCCATGAATTAATTTGATCAATTATAATTAGAGTGACAAAGTTTTATTACGTTATCAATCGGCTATTCGGGGTGTGAATTACATTTTGATTGCAGTCTCAATTACCCGTGAATGTTTGCCAATTTCTTGTAATCGTGAGCCGCCTCGGCGATTGGGAGCAAAACTTTATAAACTTCCGGGATGGCCTCATACATGCCCGCGGCATGGAAGGAACTAGCCGCGTGTTCCAGCAGACCGGCGAGACCGCTTTCTGAAAAATCGGGACCCAGACAGAGCCCCTCTTCACGTCGTGCAAGCACGTCGTCTCCGACTGCGCTCTCCTCCAATGCATTAGGAGTTATTGAACTCAATGCCACCGCTCCGATTGGTCTACCTCCGCTTCCTGGTTCCAGTAGATGCAAATATTCAGAGACTAATGCTGCGCTGTGAACGAGACACATCGCTGCTTCTGTATGATTCTTTCGTTCCATGTGCTGCTGTGCCATATTAGCGAGCCAGGTCAGTCTCAGGTCTGGTGAACCTTGGTAACCTTTAGCGATCCTAAAAATATGAATCTTAATTTGAGCTTGTTTTTTCATTCTTATTTCATTTTAAATAATTTTTTCTTTCATACTGGCTCGACACAATTTGTAACCCAGATTGAGAAAAAGTGGAAGCTATTCAACATTTTACATATCGCACCTGTACATCAAATCCAGCAACATTTCGGGATCTTCTTGAAATTCCTTCATTTTCACAGTGTCAGATAGTATCATATGAAGATTGAACAATAAATCTTTGACCTGTTCTGGGAAGCTTGTTTCACGCAACTCTGTGTCACGTTCTGAGTATACCAAAACAGTCTTTAAAGCTCTTCGCAGAGCTCCTTCGCTCGGAGCGCGGCCCCTGCCAACCAGAGACGAGAGGGAAGTTGTTACTTGCATCTTAACTCTTGCGAAATTCTGCAAATGAAATGTGCAATCATGAATTATGCTCTGGGGCTGCCGGGGGCTTTTGCATTGTCACTAACTAAAACGCATCAATTGAACTCTCATTATTGTTTTTTAATTGAATTGAATCTACAAAATTGAATTCGCGCGAAGACGCGCATCGCGTCGAATTAATTCTCTCGGCGAGGCCAATTGGCTTACATTGTCTACTTCGAAGTTCTGTCTCATAAGTAGATAAAGACTAGCAGCAGCGTGACTTCTTACAGCGCTCAAAGGAGAGCTGCACCTCGTAAGAAGAGTCAAGCATAAATCCCCGCATCGTTCGCTCTCTTCATCGAATAATGCACTGTGATATTTGAATACTAAGGCGCGCTGTGTATTGAACAAATGTTGCATCACAGATGTACTTTGGTTCCTTGCTAATGCTCTTAGGAGCACCTTCAAAACTGCTCCCACCACAACGCCTGTGCCAAGCAAGAAAAAAAAAGAATTAATCTCATAACCTAAATTAGAATTCGATTGACTATAAATTGTTCGACGGGGTGATTGATTGGAGTAAATGAAAACACCATTATCGACCGTTATCAGTTGATCAACGTTACCTCCACCGCCGTCAGCCTGTACAAGACACTCCAATGTATCCAAAACGACTAACGAGGCCTCGGCAGCCAAAGCGCCTTCTATATGTGCTTCTTGCTCCACAGCTCTTCCTTCCGGTTGCTCGTTCGTTCTAAAGACACAAGAATGTTCAACAATTAATTAAGACAATAAAAACCCATGGAATAATGATTAGCACTCGATCCCACATCGAATGGAATATAATCCAATTAGCAGATGATTTCGCGCACGGTTGAAACAAAAAAAAGCGGTTTGAATGAAAATCACTCTTTATAATTAACGACATTGGTCTCTGCCAATAAAAAGGGGGAGCTTTATTATCACGCGGTATGAATCGAGAAAGTTGAACACGAGCTTTTCCATTATGTCCCTGAGCTTTTTTTGTGTAACGCCCAATAGTCGTGCGTGTTTATTGTGACGCGTTCGATCCTGCCTCCTTATTGTGCATCATGTCTTTTATGAAAACCGATTGTACGCACGAGCACAATCAATCGCAGCGAAGAAATGTAATCAAAAGTGACAAATGCCAGTGCCACAGAACAATAATCCATTCAAATCCCAATCCGTCTTTTTTTTTTTAGTTTTCGAATGGATGATTAGAACCAACCTGATCAATCCCACCCTTTATTCTGATTTTCATCTCAAAATTTGGAATGCCATCAAAATCAACGAAAATCACGACGAAAAAGTCACCTATAAGCCATCTGGTCCTTTCGCCACCTGAGCTTCTCTCCACCGGGCCGTTCCTTTCGCCGCATCATCATCTCGTTTCTCGCACTTCCCTGGCCGAGGATGACGTCCTCTAATCTGGATTTGATATCAGTCGTGGCAGCCTGGGGCGGCAGTCGCTTAAGCGCCTTTTTGCCCTTGTACTCGAAGGCCGCGGTGGCGATGTTCAAAACCTGCAGAAGATTGAGCACCCTGCGCGAGGACAACTCGGAGCACCACTGCGAGAGGGCTGATTTCTCCAGGCTCTTCAGGAGCCAGAGGCCGCACATTAACAGATGTCGGGTCGCCTCGGAGCTGAGCGAGACCCGGCAGACGCCCGAACCTTCAGCAGAAACTCCTCCGGCGATGGCAAGAGCGACGGTGTGAGTGATGGAGCCGGACTCGTCGAGGTAGACGCTCTTGTCTTTGGAATCCCAATGGTAGAGCTGTGGCAGAGCCTCCATGATGATGGTGAGCAGAGGCAGGTAGAGTGCAGCCACTCGAGCCTTAGCTGGAGGATCGGTGTAACGCGGGTCTGCATCGTGGCAGCTCATGAGGTACCTGACCGTGCCAATGGCCTTGTTCTGAATCATCGGATTGCTTATTTCCAACGATTTCGACAAGTCGGAGAGCACGAGACCCGCGAGGAAGTGCTGCTGACGAAATTCCTGGCTCAGTTCTGCGAACCGAGTTCGGTCGCCGGGAACCAGGGTGGAAATCAGGCTGCCGGAACTGCCCGTCGATGGACTCGGGGAAGCTGGTGCTGAGCCGGAAGTATAACTAGTTCCGAAGGGGAGGTTGAGGGCGACGTAGTGCTCGTGGGCGCAGATCGTTCGAACGAGGTCCAGCTTCAGGGCGTACAGAGCCGCCGAGTCGGAGACCTGGTGAGAAGCCTCGAGAAGGGAGCAGCAAGTAACTCGAACGAGCGAGAGGACGAAGGTTCTGTCCATGATCGAGAGCAGATCTGAGAGGAAACTCCCGAGACTTGAGACGAGATTGGAAGCTGTCCGGTTATCCTTGCCACAGCGCGCGATGACCTCTGACGTGAGCGCTGCCAGGAGGGTGGAGATTTCGTCGCAGAATTGGTGGGAGAACCGGGTCTTCCTTGGGGTGTCAAGTCCGCGGGTCTCCGACAGGGTGATCACCATCGAGCGGTAGATCAAGTCAAGGAAGAACCAGGAGTGGGTCACGGCAAGTTCACGTGCTTGACTCGTAGAGATGACCCAGTGCAGGGGAAGTTCTTCATGAAGCAGCTTGCGAGTCGGCTGACTGTTCACAGTGGGTTGTCCGTCCTGGCGCATAGAGGCTGTCCTGTCCAGACCTCTAGCATGGATCTCCATCTCCATATCTTCGATGGGCAGGTCGGGGTTGCTCTGCGCTCTGATCACGCCAGATAGCGCTGTGAAGCTCGGGATCTGGCATTGGTACGCGACGTAGGTTGTGAGCAACGGGTGGCGGCCGTGGGGATCGACCTCGCGACCCTCGTTGAGGTTTGTTACGTTTCGTACCAGGAGCCCGATCGCCTCGAAGACGGTCGAGGCGATGTTCAGAGGCTGGGAAGGCAGAGTGGGCGGTCGCACCAGCAGGGAGACCAGCTGATCGAACAACTGCGGCAGCGAGCGCACAAGAGCTGAGGGCGATATTTGTGCCAATCCGAGGAGCGCTGATTTCAATTCGTTCTCCATGCCCGCCTCGCCGATCCGCGGTGACACTTGGCCCAGCTCCAAAGAAGTTAACAGCGAAATGAATCTGAAATAATTGGTCGGGTGTTTTATTTGAAGATTTAAAAGTTCGGTTCTTTTTATTGTCTTTACAAACGTTAAATGACTCGTGCAAATGAAAGTGCACTTTCGTCTTTTTTTTCCCTCTATTTTACAGTTTTGCTCTTTCTTTTTGAATTACTCTTTCTGCTTTGGCTTTTACCTGTCGAAATGTTTGTCTTGTGTATGCACACTGGAAACGGGCTCTACGTGCACCGTGAAAACCCCTTTGTGAGCATCGACCCAACGCGAGCCTGGTAATTGAACGTCGGGTGCGATATAAGAGTAGCTGGGCGGTGGTGGATCCATCATCGCTGGCAGATTGAACTCGCCGGATTGCAGATGACCATCACGTAACAAAGGAAGCCACTACAAAGAACGAAGTTTCGATTATTTATCGACTTTTTAGGTTTCATTTTCGCGAGTTTGGTTAAGCCAATGTAAAAAAATCGTGTTTACCGTGTAAGCCACAGGTGTCTCGACGTTTGGTTGCTCCGCCTTTTTCTGACAACTGATGTGATAAAACGTGAAAAGTAAATGGTGCTTAGCGCTCAGATCCGCCGGCAGTCTGATTTTCACCTCGTCGTAGAAATTCGGATTCCTGTTGTGATAGAGCACAGTGGTGAAATACTCGTGAGTCATTTCAGGACAGGACGACCGACCGAAAATCGCTGTTAGCGCGTCAGCCTCCTGCTCCCCGCCCATCAGTTGTATGCGAACGGCGATATTTCGTGCTGAACCTGCTCTCGAGCTGAAATTGACTTCCTGAAAACGAGGCAAAACAATTCGGACTCAGTTTTTTAACCTTTTATTTCTGACGGAATGAACTAGAAAGCTCTGACTGTAATCGCATACTTTGGGATAAACGTAAATCAAGTTCCGGTACGTTAAATCCGGCGACGTAATTTCGCTCGGGAACTCGAGTATTTCTTTTATTGGTCGACCTTTTTCATCGGGATATGGAGACAGTCTTCTCAGATCCGGATCGAGACACCTCGGTAACTCCTCCGATTTTGGGCTCAGGTCGAGCTTTAAAATACCAGGTAGACATTTCAGACGTTTTAAATTCGAACCTGGCCTTCTCAGTTCGATCAGTAATTTGTAAAGGTCCTCGTCCCTGAGTCTGTCACTTTCTTGTTTGAAGAAACTCGAAACTGTCAATGTGATGGGTCTGCAAATATGACAAACATCTATGTCAAACAAAATTCATACTGAAAATTCATCAACAATATTCATAGTGTGAAAATTTACCTAAAGCTGTCCAAGCAATTGGCAAAATCATCTGGCGACCAACTGCGACGTTTGTCCGAACTGCGCCGTTCCAAAGAGCCTCTACGTGTTGGAGTCTCAACTTTTTTGAGCCATTGCTCCAGTCCACTCGATTTCCTATCCAACGAGCCCGCGCTGCCAGTGCTGTCCGTGTCGCCTCCACCAATCACACCGGAAAGATAAATCGCTGTCCAAGCAAGGGGCATTCGATAACGTCCCAGACGTTCACAAGCAGCTGCCGCTGAAGCTCTTACCTACAGACAAAAGAAAATTGTTCCAAAAAAACTTTCTCGACTGAGTTTCGTTTTCAAACAATCAACTCAATTACTTTATCTTTGTTCTTGTCGTCGCGCATGTAGGGTTCGGCGCATTCGGAAATGTCGCCCTGTAAAACTTTTTCCAACCGCACGACCAAAAATAAATCTGGACTGGGCTTGTTGATGCTCATCACGCAACTCCTGGCCAGAGTGCTCGGATCGCTGTAGGCGGTGTGACTGCCCAGCATCTTCTTCAGTCCTTCGGAATTCATGTCGACGTAAAAATTTTCCGACACCTTTTTCCTTTCCTTGGCGTCATACAGGGCCATCGTGGCAAATATCGGCTCCACTTCCAGCTCGAGTTTTAATTGAAGACACTTGATCAAAATTTTGTGCGCAAACGGCTCGGATGGCTCCGAAGCAGGACTTATTTCCTGCCATTCATCGTCTGGTGACGTCGGTGGCGCGTACAGAGGAAATAGAGCTTCCTGTTGCATGAAATATATTTTATTAACAAAATTAAATCAATGAATCGGTGAATAATAAACTGAAGAAAATAATGATCTAAAGGTTGTTTAGAAAAAAAATTGTGTTTTCTAGTAGTCAATTTATAATTCTTTTTTGTTTTTTACGTTTTTTTTAATATCTACCTGTCGATCTTCTAATCTTTTTTGTTCATTTATTTGTTCCACAGTATCTGGATAGACTCGATCAAGTAAATGGGGAAGCAACGGATCGTGCTGTGACTGACGAAGATCAAGACTCGACCACGAACCTCGAGGCGTGTCTCCGCAATTGAGCGTGTATTCTTCCTCGTTTGGAGAGCCTGTTCCATTAGTCTCATTTTGATCTACCTGAAAAATAGAAAAGAAAAGATAAATAAAACCGTTCGAAATACAAAAATAAATTGTAAATAAACAAATTTTGTAAAATTATAATACAATTATGTTTTGTAAAATTCATCTATCCTGGAAGTTACCTCGAAATCTTGCTTTGGAGTATCTTGCAACAATCGGTCCCTTGTCACTGGAGTCACTTTGCCATTGAACTTTCGGTGGATAACTGTCCAATCTGATGTAAAACTTTCGATACATCTTTTTACGTACGGAGGTACACTGTCCCTAAAACAAAATTATTGATTTGGAGTTTTGGACATGAGATTTTTTTTCATAATATGTTTTCAGAGTAATTACAATGATTCGGATGGAACGACTGGTTCCTCAGTTCTGATTTTCCTCTTTACGACTCTCACTTCGACATCTCCTGGAGGAAAATCTAAGATCGGCTTTAATGGATCCCTATCAATCAGAGACTGATGTTGACTCAAAAAATCTTCATATTCCAAAGGCTCCAGAACTTCACACAGTGAAACCTAAAGCGAACGAAAAAAAGTTTAATTGGAAATACCATTTTGTTAATTACAGTTTAATTGTTAGATAAAAATAGAAAAACATCAACGTTTGTGAGTCAACCTTTTTTTCTTGAGGATAAATACTATTTTAAAAATAATAACTAAATAAAAAAAGTTAATAAAGAAAAGTAAACAAAGAAAGACAAAAATGAAAAGAAAATTTTAAATTTCTTTTTACCGTGGAAGAAAATCCTGAGACGCTGCTGCCACTTTTTGACAGCTCCCGCGAATAAGAGTGGGAGTTTGCAATTTGACGTCTGACATCTGCAGCATGCTGTTTGCTCAATTTGTGAGCAAATGCTCGTTGCATGGAGGTCATTTTCACAGCTCAAAAAATACAAGCAACGAATAATTAAACCAATTCTTTTTTTTTTTATATCTGTTAGAGTCTTATTTCATTTTCTCCATTCTCGCTTGTTTACTTTCAAAACGTCATCACTTCATCATCTCAACCTGAAATTCACATCGACATTGTTTCACAGAAACTTAATAGACCATTAAATTGGAAATCACGGTTCTTGTTTATGATAAAAGAACAAAGTCTAATTATCCCAACTCACTAATTGTATCGTTTCCTGTCCATGGTTCAGATTTATGTAGATCTTTCGAGGTTATATTTGTAGCCTGAGTTAATCATTACACTCAATCTCAGTTGCAAACACTTCTCCAAATGATTATAGCAAGTTGAACAATTGCTCTACTGTTTAACTAGTTTTTAAGTAAAATATAATTCTTTCATCGACTTTTGTTGGTAATGGAAAACTGAAAGCCACCTTTTTATGGTTCTCGGTAGAGTAAACTTAAGGCGCATTTTTATGAATGATAAAAAATGTCAAAATAGTGGGAGGAATCACGATACAATATTTAAAAAAAAATTGTTCACGAATTTCACGATTAATTCAATTAATTTTTTTTAACAAAATAAAAAGGAAATGCCAAATTAAATTCAACAATCAAGCTCACTAAAATGCGTCAGCTTTTGCAAATTTATTTTTTTTAAATGTTTATAAATCAGTCTTCTTTCTTTTTCTTTTCATTTCCTTTTTTCATTACAGTTTCAGTCTCTTCATAAACTCCAGACTTTGATTTTTTACCCGATTTTTCAATCATTTCAGTTTCATCGTAAATAAAATCACAATAACAGTACAAATAAGAGTAAACAAGGCCGACAGCACAATAAATTGATGTCAGCATGAGAGGTAAAAATGGCATTTTTTCCTTAAATATAAATCGATGCAATACTGTTTCATAAATCGTAATCAAAGGAAGAATGAAAATAAAGCACATCTCTGGCAGTTTAAGCAGTGGCGCTGGTTCGAATAATCTGGACAGTATGTAGAACGACATGAGTAGCCATAAAATAGATAATGCGATTTTAATTGGACCCAATTCAGGTGGGTATATCAGTGGAAGTACAGAAGTGAGGCCAGCAGTACTCGTTATCATCAATTGGCGACCGTATTTTTGATCCTCTATACCCAGGATGCTAAAAAAATTATTCCCATCAAATGTTTTCAATTCGTTAAACTTTTGTTAGTACATAAAAATGTTTAATTTATTAAAACTCATTAATACCAACCACAGAGGAAAAATGACTGTCAAAATTGCTTTTTCATGAACATGCCATCCGAACATGAAAGAAGAAAATCCTCCAATTACAATGGACTTGATGAAATTTTTCGGCGTAAGATTCCTCCTCGATAAAACTATCAACATAGGCTGTGGAAATAACATTTTCGTTAATTGTTCAGTCGGATCATGAATTTTGGTACAAATGATCTAGTTCTCAAAAACACTTTACCAGCATGGAAGCAAACGTAACGATAAACGTAACAAGAGGTGTGGGGGTGGGTAAAACTGTTAAGGACTCTTCTTGTACAAGTCCGCCCGTCATTGCACCAGTTTTAATATTTTTCAGCACCCCGCTATATTTCAACAGAGCTGTGAGTAACTTATCCGAACCGACGTACAGAGCCCAGGCGTTTGGAGCCCAATATGCATGAACAAGTCCTCTTTTGAATGGGAATAGTCTTGACAGGACCTGCAAAAATATTAAATAATAAAATACAATTGCAACCGAAGTATACAAATTATTTAAATTCAGTTAAAAAATATGATTTCAATTATTTATTACTTGAGGAAGTTGAGTGATGAAGGGACCAAAAGACAAGATAAAAACTATCACAGCGATACACCCTAGTTTCAAAAATCTCGTGATGAAATTTTTCTGACTGCACCATTTCAACAGCCATATCAAGTACACAGGAGCGACATATAAATAAATGTGTTTCAAATTCAGCAGAACTGCAAACAGCAGGGATCCAACCAAAACGTTTTTCTGTAAACAAAAATAAACAGAATATATAAAGAAATCTCAAGATTTAAAATTCATTATTTGTTGAATGTTTATATAAGAAAAATATCTTACCTCGTTACAAGTTTTATCTCTGTTCATTGAACAAACATTTGCGATTGACAGTAACAAAATTGCTATCAAAAAACCGTTGTATTGAAAATGTATATGATCAACTACCAACAAACTAGCATTTGCCAAGGTGAGTATTGCTAAAGATACATACTTATTGTAACTTCCACAAAATTGTCTCCCAATCCTAAAAAACGAAACTTTAATGATTAATTAAAAATTGAAATTGTTTTATAATTTATTTAATTCATAATTTGTTTTTTTTTTATTGAACTTAAACTTAAATTTACCTGTGTATACTGAATGCAAATAAACAATCCAATACAATGACTGTGGCACGTTGAAACAGCTTTGTTTTCTCAGAAACATAGTTCAAATTGTTGACATTGAGCATTTCTGAATCAAAAAATGTAGCAAAGTGGCTAAGAATATATTCGAACCATGCGAAAAAAGGCGGATAATCTAAAGTCCATTGTGATTTTTTATTAGTGTACCATTCTTGGACAGGTAAACTGTGGGTTATGGCTAACCAATTTCTGTGTACTTCAAAGTCCGTAGAATGACTAAAAACAATAATGAATTAATGAAATAAACAAACAGACTGATTTAAAAACTTTAATAAATGTATAGTTTAAATTTTAAATTAAAGTATAAACTTTGGAAAAAAACGTACTAAACTGGTATCAATAACACTTTCACGCATGTAACTGAAACGAAAACAAACACCAACGCCTTCAGAAAATCTCGATTAGTCAGAGTTTTCTCCATTGTTGTCAATTAAATATAAATAGTATTACAAATTATTTAAACATATTTTTCTGTCAGATTTCCGTCACATCATCAGCCATCAGTTTTTGTTATCAAAACATATCGGAATTACGTTCCTAAAGGCGCACATTTACATGTGTTAGAAAGAGACGGCAGACCGGCGGTGGTAGGTGGCGCCACTTTACAGTTGTTGTTGTCATATTTGCGTTGAGTCGAGCGGTAGGAACTCGTCTGAAAATGTCTTTGAATCGAAAAAGCGGCAAAGGAAGCAAAGGACTGATAATTTCAGGTATTTTATTAATGTTTTTATAGATCTAGCATTATTCTTATGCTATAAAAGATTCTTAGTTGATACTTTGATTTCAAAACTGAAGCCAAACAGAAGTTCCTGCTTTTTGACAGATCACATATTCTAAAATCTTCCCCAACTATTAACAAAATGAGCAAAATAAAAACAATTTGAAGTATTTTTATATGTAACATATAATGATAACAATAATGTTGGAAACTAAAGTAAGAAAATAATAAAAACAAGGACAAAAATCATTCATTAATAAATTAATTAACTTTTATTTACAAATTTTAGACGTTTCAAAACACAACACATCAAAAAAAAGATGATATTTATAAATACAACATCATTAAAAACATTTTCGAGCTATTTAAATATTTACAATATTACAACATTATCATTCGTATCCAATATTTTAAAATCATATTTGCACAAAATTTTTTTTTGCGACACACGTCATCTCAAATGACATATGAAGCAAGCTTTTAATTCACACTTGAATTCAATATTTATATATTCAATATATATAATTATATTCAATATAATATATATATAAAATATATAATATAATATATATATAATATAATATATATAAATATAATTATATTCAATAATTCACACTTGAAAACAAAAACAAGTATAAATTTTTCACAACTGTACTCTTTAAATCAAAAAACTTTTTAAACTTAATTGACAACTAAACAATCGTTTCTGGTTGATCAGAGACTAGTCAATCGGCACTGCCCAAGGATGGGCATAGTGACCATATTGTATATCAGATAAAGTTTTCAAAAAAGTCTTGAATAATGGTTCCTTTTGTTCCATCGTAGGGATGTGATATTTAACGTCAAGAAAATCGATGCACGAGATGGGACTGACTATGCAAGCCGTGCCAGCGCCAAAAAGCTCCAACAGCTGTAAAACAAAAATTGGCCGTGGATAAACAAAACAAACAACTTCATAATGAATTCTAAAAATCGTGAGTCAACAAACCTGATTTTTGGACAAAAGTTTCAGAACTTCTTTCATCGTTATGATTCTTTCGCTAACTTTATACTGGTTCGCTTCTCTAGCTATGGTCAAAATCGAATCCCTGGTTATTCCTGGTAAAATCAAACCATTCAAGGGCGGAGTGATCAGCTCTTTTTCTGAAATCATTTCGTTGGTAAGATATCTTATTTTCTTTGTTTTTGTATACATGTTTTTAATAAAAATTACCTCCGTCATCGTTAATGCAAACCATAAAAATATTCATAGTTCCAGCTTCAGTTAGCTGATGGTCCTCTCCATAAAGCCACAGGACCTGCTGCAATCCTTTTTCCGACGCTTCCTTTTGCACGTAAATGGTCGGACCATAGTTGCTGCCCATTTTGCGATCGCCACAACCGCCTGGCCAGGCCCTCGTGTACCGAGGATCTGCCAAAAGTGAGATGCCATTCATCATTGCACCTCGGAAATACGGTCCCACCGGCGAGAGAATCACGTAGAGCAGTGCCGAGTCTGACGCCGCAACTCCCAGCGTTGGCTGTGGAACGATCATCGAACAAAGGTAAGCTAATCAGTATCATCTCTCTCCATCAATTTTTCAAGAAGTATCGTAATTAAAAGTTTTATTTTTATTTCCAGGTAGGTGTACATTGTGCCTTACGTCTATTCCGATGAGAGTAGGACGAATATAAAGACTAGAAGACTCTGAATGAGGGACCCATTCTTGGTCTATGCTAATGAGCCTTTGAATACACTTGATCATCTCAGCACTGTTGAAGGTGGGCAACCCGCATCTCTGCGCTGATATGTTCATCCTTTCCATGTTCATATCAGCTCGGAAAAGTCGTATCCTACCGTCGATTCCTCTGTAGGCTTTCATTCCTTCGAATAGCTGAAACAAATTTGGAATTCAGTTAAAAACGGACAATTTGATAGAATTCATTCAAACAGCAATAGTCGAAAATTTTTTTGAACTGTTCTGTTTCATTGGATTCTGTTTGATTTGATGTACCGAACGCTTTGCTGTAAGTCGGTCAATCCTGTTTTCTGACTCTAACATGGACGCAAACTATTGCCTAACCTTTCAATGAATCGAACGCATGAAATTTTATCGCCGACGTACTTCATGCGTTTGTGGCTGCAAACGTAATAATTAATAACAATATTCGTGCTTTTGCGTAATCAACTGCTCTGTGATAAACTGGTACTGGACGATGAGCAAGATGACGAATTGTTTGGCAAACAGTTCAAATAATATCCTCATTGTCACATTCTTGACCAACTATTTTATGACCAATTAATTGTTAAGATCTCTAATTGTTAAATTGCAAAATTTAACAATTAAAGAACTATAGAAATTAAATGTTCATTTTATTGTGTCGAATTGAATTTTCGCTCTCTTTATTGTCAACAATTTCTCCTACCTCCACTGCATAGTGAAGAACTTTGGCTGCGGGGTGGAGTACCAAGTTCTCAAGTGGAGTGATTTCTGGCATTTGCCAACCGCCAAGTGCCTCAAAATATGCCACTTTTAGCATATGATCCGTAAAGTACTTTCCAAACAAAAGCTCCTTGACGTGGGGTTTATGTTGCAATTCATGAGGCGCTGCGAGTCTCACGCTGAGATCAACAAACTGGAATCCAGAAAACATTGCGTTTCAAATTCATGATGCATACTATAATTCTGATTTAATTTAATTTAATTTTATTTTTTGATAAATGACAAAATTCATTTGTAAAATATTTCTTACTTTGAATGATCTTTCCGGCTGAAGGATTTCTTTGTTTGAAACTTGTAAAGATGATTTCCATCGGATATTGGTTTGCAACTTGTTTTTAAATACTCTAAATATGTTATTCTGAAAAGAAATTGTTCGGATTCTTAGTAACGTTGATCTGTCACCAATAAACAAAGATATGCACTTTTAATTTTGCGGAAAAAAATAATTCTAATTAAAAATATCCAAGAACGTTTGTGATCATTATCCAATAACACTCAAGATTAATATCAACCCTGTCGGATGATTTTGATTGTTATATTGAGCATCGTCCTATTGACGTCACTTTGATAAATAATTAATATATTTATTATCAAAGAAAAAAGATATCAAAAAGGTACCGAATGTTAATATTTGTTGATAACTTATCAATGAATGCTAATAAAAAATACCTCATGCATTTTTATTAGTCTTTAAAATTGATTACAAAAATTGTATGTAAATTGCGAATATCAAAAGTGAGATGATATGTAACCCATTTTGTACCAAAAATTTTCTGATTAACTGTTTTTTGGTATTTTTTGTATTTTTGCAATACTAATTTTGTTTGTTTACAAGGGTTAATTTTTTTAAATATGACCGTGTGAGACTTGATACTATTCAAAACCGATATTTGGAAGTTATGCTTAGAGTATTAATGTCAAGGAATGTTTTAATCTATGCATGCACTATCATAGGTTCATTTCATATTCCGGGAAAAAAAGCACAGGTCTGATCAGAGCTGGAAATAGTCCAGATTAGGTCAAATTTAATAAAATTTTATCTGATTCATGTCTGATTTTACATGATCAGACGAAATTTTGTGTCTGGACAGATTCACACAGAGAAACCGAATTCGCAAGAATTGTGAATTTCAACAACGTACATCGTAAAATTTACAATTTCATCGCAACAATGATGAAATTCGCGATTTATTCGCAAAATCTACGAAAATATATCTGCAACATATAATGTAATTATATGTTGCAGAAAATTGAATTCTTACGAATTCGGTTTCTCAGTGCAATTACACTAAATCATAACCAGACATGGAAATTTTCCTGAATTCAATCAGATCTACTCATTTTCCAGGTCTGATCAGACTTGAAAATGGACCTAATTCGACAAAATTTTGTCTGATCATTTAAAATCAGACATGAATCAGATAAAATTTTATAAAATTTGACATATTTTGACATAATCAGGACTATTTCGAGGTCCAATCAGACCTGTACTTTTTTTTCTTGGGATAATTCCCTATCTTCGATCTATAATTTTTATCCATAGTTCATACATCAATTTTTAAATTTTATCCATACTTTTTTACAATTTAAATACACTGATCCAAATAAAAAACGCAACACCTCCCATAAGAATTACATATAAAGTGTTGCGTTTTTTATTTAGATCAGTATAAAATAATTTTGTCTTTTTGTTTTAAGACGGGACATGCATAAAAAAGCGTGTTTTTAAAATTTCAAATAACCAAATGTTTTTCAATGAAACATAAATTTAGTAAATTATTTTGAATATTGTATATTTTTTAATTATTTTTTTTTTTAATCAAAAATATATTACCTGCAAAATCTTCATACGTGAAATACGCTTTTTACGACGCTGTCTTAGCCAATAGAATGAAGTTATTTACATGTTTGTCTATCCTTCAAACTTAATTAACTAAACAACATTCGTATATCGTTTCCAGTTCGCCCAGTGTTTATCATTAGATTTTAATCTACATACATTTAGTTTTTTTTTTACAATATTCTGATTATCCATTTGTTTACAGTAATGAAGTATGCAATTTTTTTTAACGTTTTCTTTAAGACCTCTTATAAAATAATCTTTTTTCTGAATTAAATAACTCTACTTTTACGCCGACGATTTGATTAATTTTTTTTAAACGTCTAGAGAATGTTATTAAAAACATATCTGCCAAAATGGAACAAAGTCTGTCTACTTTGCGAAATTACATGTTCTGCCTTAATCATGTTTTTGATAATTTTAAATTAGATTCATGCACATAAAACCGACTGATAATTGCAAAGAAAATTCCAAGCCAAAAGACAAATTCGTAAGGGAAAAATACCCGTCAATTGTACTTACGTTGAATTTAACAACCACCATCTTTTCTTGATTTTTGAACAAATTGTGAGTAATCTAATGAATACTCGATAACTCAATGAAAATTCGTAACGGGTAGACGTGCATTATACTGCGATTGAACTCGTTAAAAATTCAAAAATTCGTTTTCGTCGCGCGCGCAGTGCAGATTTATGGTCCTTTTTCTGGACAAATCGACTTTCCATGGGCACATTGACAAGTTTGAGGGCGCACTGCAACAATTTTTGATCCCGATGTAAAAAACAAGTGTCAAAAAAGTAAATAACGTGTCGTCACTCGTGTCGATAGTCACGCTTGCTTCTGGAATAATGAAATTGAATGAAGGCATTAACTAATACTTTATTTATCAGGGCGTAAGAAAGGGGAATCACGAAAAGTCACAAATAGCGATATCGCGAGCTTGTCGGAGAGGGAATACAAATTGCTTCATTCCCCTAACATTTTTGTTCAATTGCTGCGTTCGATAACATTGCTGACGAAATTAACAAGGAAGATTAACTCTTACAGCCAAATTTATAATTAATAAACGGCAATAGATGAATGGAGAAGCGATGGTAGAGACAAACTAGTTCCAACACGATCTTTGTTCGGCAAAGTTTGTTCCAACTTTCGTCAAAAACAAATTGTCTTGAGCAATCTCACCTATGCTTATCAGAATTCAGGAAACGAAGATTCAATAAAAAAAAGTTTCTGTCAACATTTGGATTAAGATTTGATCCAAATCTGATTTTGTATCTCGAAGATGATCTATTTCAGATGATGTATTTATATTTTTTGTTCATAGTAAAAAAATTCCGTTAAAATATTTGCCAAAAAAGAATGTCTTTTTTTTTGTCTGTGTGGAACAATAAGATTAGATCTGCTTTAGACGTCAAGCCATCTCGATAGGCTTGGCGTCAGTTTATGATTTTGTAAATTGAAAAGAAATTGTTCCTCATCACCAAGTGAAAAGAAAAAGTAACGTATTGGTTGTGATTTAAATAAAATGTCAAAAAACTGGTACTGAATTTTTGTCTAGACTTCAGAATTATCTGCAACTTTTTGCTTATCAAAAACTTGTTTCACATCATGAGGAATAAGATAAAAAGTTTTCTTTAAGAGGTGTGTCCAGAAAAATATAAGTGATAACTGAAATCTTTCTGCCAAAATATTTTTCCGATACATTTTTATCGCCAGTCGCAGTAATTGATCAGGCGTTGTCAAACTAAATAATGACCAAAAATGTTATCTAATTTTCGTTTTCATTATTTTCTTATTTATTTATATTTATTTTAAAATCAGTCGCGATCAACACTTAAATAAGACGTATGATTATTTTGCGACGAATTTTTTTTCATCTTGCGCCATTCCAGATTACTTGTTCACGCTCTCCAAGATTGTTCCATCGCTGTGTTGAAAGTTAGCAATCACTCATTGTCATGATAATATTCTATCGGCGAATATTAACTGCAAAAATAAAATTTGAAGCACAAAGACAGATGTTATTGCTCCTGATGTGCTTACACTCATAGTTCTCAAGTTTTATGAAAAAAAATCTGATATGAGGAAACTAGAACATATCAACTACAGATGCATCTTTATTCTAAACCAACATTTGTTCGTTTATGTATTATATTATATGAAAGTTTTCCGTATACATTTAATTTTGAAATAAAAATTATTTATTGCTCTATTTTGAGGTGATAAATTGATCTAAAATTAAAAAAATCATTCTACATAAGATTGTATTGACCCGGAGACCTTCAATATTGTACAAAATTGCATCACTATTGATAAGGAGTCTATGCAAGAAACGCAAATAAAATTTAAGTCAACCCCTAGAAGGTACATAGATAAAGAAAAAAGAAGAAGAAAAAATATTCATCTTTGATAAATGACAAAACTTTGAATTAATCGTGTAAAAATAATAAACATATTTATTTTACGCAATTATAACATTAATCCTAGGACTTATAATCAAAACCAAATTGTGCAGTATCAGAAAAACCTAAATATGCATCAAGATATTACAATACGTTTATTCATTAGTTTTTGTTTTTTTTTCATATTCAGCATATGTGTACATATATAATTTGTTTTGTTCATATATCATATATTAATATATAAATTAAAAATTTTTGTATTTTATTGTACACTATAGATATGATAGACAAAGCTTATGTTCCCATTTAATGCCACCTTCTCAGCACCATTTATTTTGTATATTCCGAGTTACACACAATTATTCGCGAGAGAAATTTTCATAGAGATTTTGTAACGCTTCAATAATTTCTCCCCCGTTTTAGAAATTCAGGTAAATTAACATCCGTGTAAATTCGTGTAGCTTAATATCTATCCTCTCAGAAACAGCAGGTTCTTATAAATATATTCTACTGTGGTTTTTTATAACGTCCTTGTTACATTTGTTTTATATAGTTTTAATCTTCTCTTGATCATAAATGTTGGATCGAAAATGAAATGAGAAAAAACAAATTCAACCTTTATCACATGATTTTTGAAAGTAATAATAGTTGCTTGCTGTAACTATTTCATACATTTTGGTCAAATATACGGCGATCAAACAAACATTCGGATTCTTCGTCGCGAAGTTGTAGGGGAATCGTAAAAAAATAAATTCGTCCTCGTCACGGAACCCAAAGAATAACTGTGAATATGTTTGGACTTAAAAAATACGTTTCCTTAAAAATTGTTCATCTTTTTTTTCAACTTTTTTTTCGTTATAGTTGTTTTCTTTTATTATAAACGTGTAACCTAGCGTTGTATTATATATACATATTTATAACATGATCCACGAAATCCAAGTAAATTTACGAGCTCAGGTAGCATATCACATACGCTTCACAGTCATGAAAATTTATATCGTGCACTTTGCACCTTATGAGTATCATATGTTCGTACGTAATACATAGATTGTTCTAATAATATTCCGTCTCGTTTCAGTAATTTTAGGCCTTTATGCCTCAAAAGCATTGCGCATTTTTTTTGTTTTCAAGATTATAATTTATCTGCGAATGCCGTTTATTTTTAATTTGATGAAAAAAAATTGACCATCAACATTTCGTGAAAACGCGATTTCTACGGTGAAAACACATTTATTTGACGCTAAATGCAGGAAGAGTGCCGTCAATACTTTCGTCTAACATTACTTAACGTTGAGTTTATTCTTTTTTATTCGTTGTTAAAATATTATTCAGATTAAACAGAAACAAGTAACGAAGAACGAAGAAACAAAAAACGAAGATGTCAAATTATAGTTGCAACTCATTGATGATGGTTCCCATCTAAATAGCTTATTTGATGTTTATTGAAAAGTGAAAATTCCCATAGTGAAAAAAAAAAATAATAAAACGATTAAAAGTAAACTCATTTTTGATTCGGCTTGTAAAATGAATGTCGGAATACAAAAATATTCAATGAAATTGATTCAACGTTTGATTCCTTTAATGGACAATAAAATTCATCCAAATTGATCAAAATTGTCACCCAACATTTTTCTTTTTACGTTTAGTAACTTTACTAATCAAAGTTTGAATCACTGACTAATTCGACTCTGTCATGACAAAGTCAAATTAAACAGCATAATTGTTAGAAAGTTTGTCTCTTTTCGTTTCGCCGAATCTCTCACGACTCGCTTATGAATTGGTTCAGCGCTCCAAAGTGTATCAAGACATTTGAACACGAAATCCCGAAGCGTCAGGGATCCGATTTATTTCGACTTGTATTTCACTTCGTCTGGAAAAGCTTCCCTCGGAGGTTGCAGACTGAGCATCATTACGTGCCGCGAGTACGCTCTGGAATTGCGAAATTGCGTATCCGTTCCGTGTAGACGATCCAGTACCCCAAGTACACCGAAGCATTGGTTGAACCTGCAAAAGTTTGTTTTCTTAACACAATCCCAATCAAAATTTAATTAAATAATTATGATTCGATGGTAGGTGAACATCATCTTTGTTTTCGTATATGTAAAAGAGAGACTTTTCTATACTTTTGAAACAAGAAATCAATTATAATAGTTGTACAAAAAATTATAATAGTTAACATAGAAAGTTCAATTAATTTCTAAGAACTTGAGTTCAGACGTTCAAAATATTCTCATCGAATTCGAAAATGTATCAAAAGTTTATCAAAGGGTTTACGTAATAGGAACAAAGTTTTCCAACCGACAGCAGTGTCTACTTGCAAATGAAATTTTGTTTCTGTTTCTTTCTTTTTTTATGCACTTATTAAACTAGTCTTTCCTGACTTTGTTTTAGCAGACAACAACGTGCCCTAAGTATAACAATTCAAAACGAGTTAGCGAATTAGTTTAGAGACGCAAGGCACAAAGCTGCTTAGCGTAATGTGAGATAAACCTTAATTTCATCAGAAGGATATTTGACTGCGTTAATCCAGCCAAGTATCTTTTATCACACTTTCAAAAGTTCAAATGTCTCATTCTTTTTGTCCCCTTACTTCAGGTGGTGAAAGTCGTGGGCTTCCGGCGACGGGAAGAAGGGCAGATGGTAACCCGAGTGTGCGTTGAGAGTGGACAGAATCGCCAGGGAGAACCATAGCCAGGCTGTGGCAACGTGCGATCCGACTAGGAAAACTCCCAGGAAAGGCGGGATCAAGTTGGAACCGATGTGCTCGAGGGGGTGACAGTACAACGCCGTGACTGCAATGGGAGCAGTCCACTGGTGATGTTGCTTGTGGATGTATCTGTACAAATAGCGGCTGTGCAGTAATCTGGAAACAAAATGTAGAAAAAGAAAAAACAAAAAGTCAGTTAATACCAGGACATCTGCTTGTCATCAGGAAATTGGATTATCGATTGTTGGTATCTGACCTGTGGGAGTAATAAAAACCTATCTCCTCGCAGAGTATGTGAATGGCGATCTCAGCGAGCACCCAGTGGAACGTCGGCAGTTCTTTGACTGAAGGATAGCCTCGCCATTCCATCAAATGATAACTGACGTATGCGAGTGGCAGTCCGATTACGACCTGATTGAAAAGTACTTGCGCGATCACTTTGCACAGCTCTTTTCCGTCCACCGGCTCGTTAGTACCAGGTTGGATTTTGTAGCGTCGCAGAGCCGCTGGGCGGTTGGTTATGTCGAGGAGGGTGTAGACCCCACCGAACGTCCAGTAGACGATGAAGGTCAACCCCATCGATCCTGATGGAATATTTGTAAATTAATTTAAAAACTAATTGTGTATTTTTTCTTTAAAACATTTTGTATGTGTTCATTATTCTATGTAAATTTATTTATTTAAAATTTATTTCAATTTAAATTGTTATAAATATAGCAAATCAAATTATTAGTTTATAAAATGATGTAAAATGGTTACCAAAAACCCATAAAGTGATGGGGTCATCTCCTAAGGTGTTGAGTATCTTATCCCACTGCGCCTGCCAAAAATCTCCTGATGCGCCCCAGAACCTTTGCAAGTGCCTGGAATAATAAATTTTTGTTTTAGAAAACTAACTTGCGTTTAATACTTCTTTTTTTCTTTTGTAAAAAAACTTTTAAGATTAGAAGTAATGAATGTGGATTAGACGAGTTTGAAAGATTTTGTGTATCGTTATGAATTGAGCGAAGTCTGATAATTTTGTGGCTCGTGTTAACTGTGCTTACCATGTAAGTGAATTACAAACAGCAGCTAATCCAATAACAACTGTGGCTATTACAAAGAGCACGCTCCTCAAACTTGATAACAGCGTCGGTGGCGTTTGATTCTTTGCACCTTCGCTTGGGAAGCTGTTAGAGACTGGAAAATGAAAAAAATGGTTTAATTATTAATCAATTAATAGTTAAATCATGTGACAAACAGAAATTAAAGAAAACATTGTTTTTATCTGTTTTTAAACGTTTACAAAATTCTGGATTGCAATGACCGTTTTAGATATAACACAAGATATAGAAACGGTGATCAGCCACTTTTTGTCAGACTTTATTTTCTCCGTTAAAAAGAAATCCCAACGATCGATACAAAATGAAACCAACGAAATTCATGAGCAGGATAAAGAATTGTTTTTAAAGATACCTCGATGTTCAAATATTCAAGATTCTAATTGCATTTTATTGAACGTTCAGGTTTTTCTTTTGCCGTCCCAAATTTGAAACACAATCAAACCATTGATAAATAAAAAAAATGTATCATTTTTGTTTTATTCGCAAGATAAAAATGTGAATTGAATTAAAAAAAAGGCTACTTCCTTTTTAATTGTCCCTGTTTTTGAATCAATACCACGCGTAATCATTCAGATCTTATCAAAAGTGCAATGCACTTTGTATAAAAATGCCTATGATATCAAACCAAACCGATACCAGTCATTGTCTCGCAAGTTGAAAAGTAACTATGTCAGATACAGATAAATAAACAATAAATTGCGAATCGATGTGAGGTCGCTTACAAAGTATCTAATTCTATCCCTAAGAAAACCAATTAACCTATCGAGCTCATGACCTCATATCCCACAATGTGATTATATTTTTAGATGTATCCCAAGTACCGCTTCCAAAAAGCCATGCGCTTCCGTTCAGAAAATTTTATTTCCGGTTTGTGCAAAAAAATTGCATATTTAATGACATTGTTTGTACAGTTCTCTCTCGTATGCTTTTTCTCTGTTTGTTTGACATATTTGCAATTTAGAATATGGTCACGAACGTTCTCTATTAATGCAGCGAAAAAAACGCCCTTTTTGAATTTTTTTATACTTTGACGCAGATTGATTGGATTTTTCCATTCAGTTGCACAAACTTCTAAGTCCAACTACGATGAAAAGCAGCACGATTTGATAAATGGGTTCCGTAGGATAACCCTTGTTGGTCGCGAATTGTCATTTCAGATTATGTAAATCATTGTTGTTTATTGTCTTTTCCAATTTGATATCTTTTTGCTTATCGTTGATGCAACAAAATTGCAACATTTTCTATAACTAAAAAAATATCATCCAATCAATTTACAATAAAGTGTTACAACAAAAAATACATTTGCAGTTCTGTAAAATTACATCAAATTATGGTGAAATAATATTCTTTAATTTTTTACATTATTAAATATCCTGTAAAATTACATTTTGAGTTCTGTTAAACTATAACAAATTATTATATATTATATAATATATATAATACATTTTACAACAGCGTCACTTGTAATTTTACAATCGCGCTATAAATTTACTCGGCATTCATTTTCCAATGAAATGCTGAGTTACGATCGGTTAAATATTTTGTCAAGATCGTAAATTGTTCAACGGAAAATGCACCGGGATTAAATTTAAGCGTGTTTTGATATTAAACTTCATAAAATTGTCGGCGTTTCTAATCGTTTCGCCCTCTTTTTGTTAACGAAACAATTTTTTAATTCACAAATTTTAAATGCTTTTAAATGCACATTGATCGCGATCGAGATGAGATTGACACGAATGACCTTTTTTCAATCTCGAGGTTGATGTTCAATCAAAACTTTTAATTCCTGACAACATGTGTTTGCAAAACCATTTCCTATTTCCAAATGACAAACGACGTTTCTCGTAAATGAAAATCTTATGAAACGTTGTTTTCCCTCGGCTGCCGCAAATGTGTTGAAATAAATCTTTTCCAAAGTTCATAAATGGAATAACAAATAATGAGTCGCGAAAGGCTAGCTTAGAATAATAAGAAAAAAAAGTCAACGCAGTGATGCATTTTTCCGAGCATTTTTCTTTATGATTTCACGTGACGTGTGTAACGATCATTAGCTTTTTTTTTTCGTATTGGTTTTTGTTTCTCATCGCAGATGTGATCATAAAGATGCATTTGAATAATCGATCTCGTTCGTTCAATCAATCCTCTTTTCCTCTTGCAATGACAAATATAAATAAAAAAGAAAGAAATATAAAACGTATGAGCTCATTAGTGATTTCATTATTTGCACATGACAAGTCACAGAGGAATTTGACGATATATCACATTTGAATAATGCTTTAAATTGTCATTTATGAAAAACAAATTTCTTCCATCAAATTTTTTTATCAAAAAATCCCGTTACAGTTTGAAAACTTGTTTCCGTGCGTGCACCAAACGTTTTTCTGTCAAGGCTTGCTCTTGCGTATAGAAAGTGAACGAACTCAATGTCAAGGAACTGCTTCTTTGTCTCCCTTGTTTACAGCTGCACTGAAAAATGTTTCTCGACAAAGTACATTGGAAACAAAATTTCAATGAAAAGTCAATTTACAAAATTGTCTTTCCAATTTTGTTATCCCCCACTTTTTTGTTCACGTTTTGTTTACACATCACAAAATCAACAATGATAAAGAGACAGCGAAAACTCACTGGGCTGTTTGACCGCATTTGACATGCTGGATTTACTTTTACGTCCTTTCTTGCGGTACATTTGAAAACAAAACGTGTGAATGGGTTGGGACGAAAAAGCGGACCTGTAGAGAAGGACCGTTTGCACTTCAAAGTCCAACGCGCATCACCGTACGTATTGCATCGCGCGATGAGTACTGGCAACAGACGACCGCTCGTTTGTTCATAAGTCGGTGCCCGCGTACGCGTGTACCCAAACTCTCCCACTAAAAATGAACGTAAAATTGCAGAATTCTGGTTCCCCAGCTGAATTCGACCGGAATTAATCGCACTGATCTAATTTTTCACTAAGATCTAATCGTGATTTTAATTATCTTGTAATATTCTATTAGTTGAGGAAAAAATTTGCATTTTTAATATTCATTATTTTAATTGAATTTTTGTTGAATTATTATCATTAATTATTGAAATACAAATTCGATTCTTTTTTAACTTTGTTATATTCATTAATAAATGGAAATAGATTGCAAATAAATGCGAAACGATTGAAAAAAATTAGATTTCAAACTTGTGCAAAAATTTAAATTTCATTGAATTAATATTACTGATTATTGAAATAAAAATTGCAATAATTATTATTTTAATCATTCTTAAAAAAACATCTTTTTTCAAATAAGATTCGAAATTAAAAGACGTATTGATAGAGACAATTAGATTTATTTGCCGCACGTTTGTAGGATGGTAATGAATGTCGATGGGTTTGTGGCAATTAATTTTTATTATCGCAATAAAAACAGCGCATTGTGCGTGCGACGGAATTTCATGCCAAAACTGTTCAACTGGTTTATTCAGCGTTGAATAATAAATCGTTGCATTTAGTGTAATCAACCAATTTTGCTCATTTATATTACCATGTTCTACATATTCACATATATATGAGTGTCAAACGTGCACTTCCATTGTTCCCGACTTGTCTTCTCTCGATCATTGTTCTCTCAACGTCCGCGCGTGTTTCTTCAATATTATGTCAGGTTTACTGAACACCAATTTTCCGCTCTTTTGTCCCCGGCTCTTCACAATTTTTCACAAATCAAGACATAATATTTCAAATGTTCAATTTAAAAGTGTTCGGTCAAAGAAATTTTTCTGAGTTTGTCTCCGGATTTTCTTTAATTCAACATCTTTTGTCTAATTCAACAATTTTATCTAAAACTGTACTTATTTTTTTGAGATAAAAATAACAACAAAGTGGTTTTTCTTTTTATAACTCCATCAAGAGATTGGATTTGCTTGTAAATTAAAAAGTGCACAGTTGTTAGGTTTTGATGTTTCGTTTAAATATTGTAAAAGTATTTTGAAAGACAGTTTTTCGTTTTTATGCATACTCTTTTTATTGGTCTCTAAAGTCTTCAAATAGCGTAACATAGAGGACTGAAATAAAATTTATTAAAAGACGGTCGATAAAAAAGTGTTGCTTCTCATTGAAATAATTGTCATCTGCTTTTTTGTTAGTTTGTTTTCTTTGAAATGAATAATGGTCGAGTTTAATTTGTGTCCAAAGGTACAGACGAAAACGTTGAGATTAATTTCAGATGCAAAAAGAGTAACACAAATAGCATGAATGAAATACTAAATAAAGATTCACTTGCAAATTGCAGATACAGAATGAGTTATATTTCCGGAATAAATTAAAGCCACAGATAAGTGTCCATGTTTTCTTTTTAATTTCTATCGTTTAGTTTTTACTGAGACACATTTTAAGCTAAGATGAATTCGTTTCGAAAGTTGTATTATAATGTTAAAGAACTGCTAATGACTATGTCGGCGTATAATTATGGTAAACATTGTGACATTATAATCCCTTTCAATCCGAACGAACAATGCAACGCAATCAGAATGATAAGCCCTTAATGTATGAAATTACAGCATAACCCGAGTTATTAATTCTAATAATTAAAGGGTTAGAAATTCATTTGGCGAGATCATCTCAATCTCGATAGAAATCAAATCACCATTAAATGTTGCACAAAAATTGTCCCCCTTGATTAAACGTTTCAATTTACTAATTCAATTGAGCGATGAACTTCATTTTCCATAACGAAAAATAAAATGTTGCTTCTACGCCAAGAGCTATGTTTAGAAACTACTTAATCAGAGTTCATTGATCCAGTTTGAAATTCGCAAAAATTTCATCCATCTTAATAATTCATATTTTTGTATATTGTGATTTCATGAAATATATTTTTCGAACTGTAATTCAAACAAAGGGTAATAAATAAAAACAAAGTATGATTGTTAAGAATGTTAGAAACGAAAATTTCGATTCGTAAGTAGACTCCCCTTGAATAATTCATGTGTCCCAAATAAAACAACGACAATACCGTCAGGTCGTATATCTTTCACCTTTTGCGACTTGTCAAAAAATAAAATCACCCAAGACCAAGTGAGGCGCATAAAAAAGCGTGACCACAACTGGTCTGTTTGTTTCGCGAAAACATTCAGCGTTAACCTTAGACAAACACAGCCGTGGGAGAAATGTCAAACACTTAATTCGCAAGGGCAAAAGAGTGACAAGCCGAGGGCGAGTTTGTGACGATGGTGTAAGCCTAGCTCCTACCTTTGCAGGGCCTTTGTATCTCCATCGTTCGTTGAATTTTCACTGCGATGGCAAATTAAAGTAACCCGTGAGCAGAGTCAGCGCTTGACATTTGCTCGTGAACATCGATAGACGCAGACGCTCAACCTTAACAAGTGCGCCGTAGCGCGGCTGAATTCTGGAACGCGATGTCTATATAGACGATAGTAGATATATGCGATTTATGTGCGCGATGTTGTCTTGCGTACTGATGCAATGCAACATCCTAACAAATTCAACACTATCTCATTTTATGAAACATTTTATTTCATACATCTTATTTTAAACATTTTATTTTAACAACACTTTTTTCTGAATCATTTTTAATAAATAAATTAACATTTTTCTTGCACTCAATCTCACATTCATACATAAGGTGTGAAGATGGTAAAAAAGGTATTTTTGAGAATGAACATTTTTTGGATAATTTTACGTTTTTTGAAGGAAACTTATCTGAAAGAAAATTTAGGATGAATAAATTTTTATTGTTTTTATAATTAAAAAAAAGTTTATTCAACGACTTGGCAATTTAGTGATGATGGTGAAAAGTGGTATAAGATGGGGGCGGCGGGGGAGGAGGAGGTGGTGGCGGATGAAATACTACATTCGGTTCTGGATGACTTCTTTCATGCCATTGCTCTGGTCCGTTCGTATGATAAAATCCATAATTCATGCCATTAGTAGCGACTTTTTTTAGGCCCTGTATGCTGGACAGGAGAAGTGCCATTTTAGATAGAAGCAATGCCTTGCCACCCAGAACTGCCAAAAATTGGAAACCCAATGGAATCAACACAGCTCCCACTAAAAGGAGACCTGTTGCCATCAGGGGCATCAGGTTGTTACGTCTTTTGCGTTTTCGTCCTAAAAATAAAACAATGATCATTTAAAAAATCAATTAAAAAATGCAACCAAAATACAAAAAGTAATTTGAAACAATTTTAGAACGAAATAAAAAAAAGCATAGAATTTAATTAAGGCAATACCTTCCGTAACGGCACCTGAATTTTTGAAAAAAATTGATTTTGCCAGCCTGTCGATATCAATTTTTAAAACATGTGTCTTAAAAACTTTGGCTATCCGCTTCAATACACTCAAGTTAAAGGTATGGTCCCCGTCTCTTGACTTATCGACAAATTTACTGTAAAAAAATCGAGTGATTAGAAAATTATGACAGCATCTGATGCCAAACACTTCATCACAAAACCAATCCGATCGATTAATTTTTCAACAGCTCGTTATGAGAAGCGTTTAAAAGAAAACAAACGAAGCCCATAATCGCGGTCTAATTTTAAACACGAATATTCCTTTTGTAAATAAACATTCTACCTCGCTTCCTGCGTCGAGTTGCTGATGGCCTTAAGACAAACCAGATCAATCCCATCGACCACGGTGATGACGTCAGTGGACAGAAGGTTGTCCAGAGCTAAAAAAGCCCGGTTTTGTAAACAGTGGCGCAGCGTTTGCAAAAAGTCGTTCCTTGAATTGGAATCGCCGGTCCGAGGACAATCCTTTGTCAAGGACTTTAGTCGCGTGACCCATTGCGTGATGTCGTCCTCCGGCTGGACTTTCGCAAAGGCCACACCGATGGAAACCAGAAGAACAAATAACAGCCTCATCTGCCGACGAAACAGATTCCATTTTGTTGTCAAAGTTCAAAAGTAAAAATGAAAATTCAATAATGAACTAATAAGATTCGATTGGGGGGTACCTCTTAGCAGCACTAGAAAAAAAATTGAGAGTCAAGAACTGTTCACTGTCATTGCACTGATCTTGTAAACGCACCGACGTAGATGATTCAAGTGTTGTTTTCTTACAAGTGTTTCTGTGCAAAATAATTTCACAGTATTTATGCTCGCTTGGATATGGGTCAGACTGTCGTCGCGGGTACTAAGACTTTTCAAAGGGTAGCGGTTTAAGGCGGACAACTTTTATGCTCCGCCAAACATACACGCGTAATCTTCGATTGAAAACGTGCGTACGTGAGGGATCCACCTCCTTCGTGACTTAATCATTATTATAATAAATTTCTGGATCGCAAATGACATACTAATAAAGTTTGACATCCGAGCTGTTATGAAGGTCAGTTATAAAATACAGCTGATTACCCTGTCGGAGAAATTGTCACAGATCAAAGTATTATACGTCCGAGGCGCAGTGTATGGTCTGTGGAGGACCAACTGGGTTAGCGAGATTTTGAGAAAGTAAACAGGAAGGACTGACGACGATTCGTCTTGGCGATGATTGGCATGTTGATTGGTCCAAATAAAAGAATTCGTCAGCAAAAGTAGGCAACGGATTTTGATGGTTTTATTTGTCATAGAAAGTAGATAAGTGTTTTCGATGAAAAACTCATGATAAAATTTTTGTCTCTCCTTTTTTATTGGAGGTCAATAGAAAATGTTATTGCTACAGTTTTTCTTATACAATTTCTTCAGACAATTCTTAGCACCTCTCCGAAATTATAAATATATAAAACAAGCAAAAAATATAACAGTTAAGGGTACGGCTCGAATTCATATCTCGGAATTTCCAGAAACACACCATGTGGGTCTTACAAACCTAGAATGGCTTTTTTGTAATTGATCAAAATTTAATTATAATAATTTGTAAAAAGGCCTGAGCAGTGATATTTTTTAAATTTGTAATGGAAAAACAATTTATATTGCCTACTTTTTAACTTGGAAATACGTATTTTGTAAAAAACCAAAATGCCAAAAAAAACTTGTTATAAACAAAACAAACATAACTTTTAATCGCAGTTCCCTAGATTTTTCTTGACCTTTAATTAAACTTTAACGTTGATTCTATAAGCAAAATGTTTTTTTTTAAAGAACCATTACAAAAGAATCTTAAACAAAACAAATATTTAAAAAAACAATACCAATCGAAAATATAAACTAATTTTGTAAGGCCCATCTGGTTTGTTAAGGGTTAAAACTCAACAAAATTCTTCAAGTTGTTCAACTTTCAAAAGAATTATTGAAATAAATACTAAACATTCAAAGCAACCAATTTTCAACTTTTCTTCCAATTTTTCGCAGTCTTGGTTGTGCTGCTTCTCTGCTTCTCTTTCGGCATCCCCGATTTGATGCACTGCGCCAGCATCAACTCCTCCTCTTCCTCTGAGATGCTGAGGCTGTCCTCGGAAGGCTCCATCCTCTTAGATGGCAGGTAACTAGGTCGCAGCGGTGAGACTGTCGGACAGCTGCACAAGTTGGACTCTCCGTTGGACACAGGGGCCAACTTGGCAATACCTGGCGAAAGCCTCGAAACGACGGGCAGTGCGGCAGCCTTAGGCATCGCCGACTTGATGCACTCGGCCAAAATAGCTTCGTCTTCCGAATGATTCGAGCTGTCATCAAAAATTTCCGTCTCGATCTCCGGCTCCAGAGTGGTGTACTGTGGGCAGAGCGTGGAAGGAGCTGGTGGTTCAGGCACAGGCTCCACAGGCGACGTGGAAGG
Organism: Trissolcus japonicus; assembly: GCA_030522925.1. Taxonomy (NCBI): domain Eukaryota; kingdom Metazoa; phylum Arthropoda; class Insecta; order Hymenoptera; family Scelionidae; genus Trissolcus; species Trissolcus japonicus. The sequence goes on along the minus strand of JAPYZS010000364.1, from coordinate 73,771 downwards.
GGTTCCGCAGAGTTTGAACTCATCCTTGCACTTTTTTACTGGAATCGCAGCCGCTCTGCTGCAAGTGCTTTGGTTCTGGCTTTTTTTAGGCATGCCAGATTGGATACACTTGTCAAGGAGCTTCTCCTCGTCGCCAGAAAGATTGGAGCTTTCATCAGAAAGTTCGCCCTTGCGTTCGGTCTCTTCCAGGACCTTGTCTTGGTCTGCTGCAAGTGCAAGTTCTTCGTTGTAATCTGGTATGCTGGCCAGGGACAAAGCCGAGAGATTCGACTGGGACCCGAAAGGGGAGATATCTGCGGGGGTATCTTCCGTGCAGTAGATATGCATGGTGTCTGGGGAAACGGTTTCAGTCACGGGTTTTGATTTTGCGCTGGGCGACGATTTTACGCTGTCTGTCAAATTAGACGGTTGGTATCTCGGAAAGGTTGCTGCAGGTACTGGTGGTGCTGGATGAGTCGGCTTATGAGACTTTTTTGAGGATTGTCGGTACCTGTTGTTCCTCATGCCCATGTTTATGCAAGCCGCCAGGATATCTTCGTCGTCCTCGTCGTCGGAGAGCTGCTGCTCCTTGTCCGACTGTGTCTCCTCAGTCTTCTCGATACTCTCCTCTTTGCCGTCCTCAGGCTGGTCTGAGGATTCCTCCACCTTGTCTTTGAGGTCATCCAAAACTCTGGGTATGTCATCGTCGATAGTCAGCGAACTCAAACTCGTGGCCGCGGAGAACACAACGGGCGTGGATTCCTCTTTGTATGTCGCCATCTCGTCCTCGAATATACTGCGCATCGCCACCAACGGCTTAATCGTCAGGGAATTCCTCGCAGACGATCTGTCCTCGAGTGTCTTGCGACTGAACTCCCCCGAGGGAGACTTGTGGTGCTTCGGGCTAGGCGGCACTGTCTGCGAGGGTGAATCGGGAATCTCGCTGGGCGAGATGAGACCGCTGGTCCGGCGACTAAAATCGTAAATGGAACTGCGATCTTCAGGGATGGAATGTTGTTCGAACCCACTCAAGTCGCTGAGCGAACTGCAACGAGAGAACATGAGGGGCGTTTCATTGCAAAGCCCGTCGGTAACAAAAGAAACCGTCTTGGAAACCTCCTTGTCTCCGGAGGAAACAATTTTCGGATCCAAGGGACCGTCCACGTGGTCCCCGGACTTGAAATTCTCAATCGCCTTCTCCTCCACTGCTTTTTCACTCTCACAACTATCGTTCAGCGCTTCCTCAACTTTATCCGTTGTTGCTTCGACGGAGATATTCATGCCAGCCATAGCGCTGTTCAGCGAGCTCAGAGAACTCACTCTGGAAAAGTACCCAGGAGTCCCTTCCTCGCAATAATTAACGGGTTTCTCAGGAGACATGATCCCCAGGTTTAAGACCAGGTCCTTGGATTCTTTAGTCGAAGTTTGAGCGCAAGGCTCGTCGCAGGTCGCAGTCACCTTGATGCTCAAAACAGGCACTTGTTTTTGTTTCGGCTCTTTGGGCCGCTTCGCGTCTTTTGCCTCGCGCAAATCCGACATGGATGTGGACGTAGAGAAGGCCAAAGGCGTCTGATAAGGAGTGCCTTCTGTGCAGTAGGTCTGTACCGTATCCTCCTGCTCAGTCGCAAAATATTCCCTCTCCGGTTTCTCGTCCTCGTCGGTGTCGTCTTCGGCATAGCGCAAGCTGTAATTCGTCGGCTGGTCGATATCAGTCTCGGCGTAATCGCCAAACAGGTTGACTTTGCTTCGCTGCACGTACTCCTTCTTGGGCCGCCTCTCAGGCCGGGATTCGATCACAGTCGAAGTTGCGTTGCGCTCCACATACTTCTTACTGAAATCTATCGGCTGGTCGTTGACGTCCTCATCGAACGAATTGTTGCCCTTCTCGGGTGTCATATCGAATATCGGCGAACGACGCGCGGACCCGTTTTGAACGTAATTAGGACAGTAGCGTTGCTTCACATAAGGCGGTGAGATTTTGTTTATCACAACGTTGGCTGTTTCGCTGCTGTTGTCAAGCAGTTCGTTGGGAGGTGAATTTTCGTCAACTGGTGACGAACAGGGGCGCAATCTGATGAAATTGTCGGTCTCCGACGGGGAGTTGACAGGCACTGATGTTCGAGCCATCTCCTTCACTTTGCGAGCATCGTAATTTTCATCTGAAAACATTATAAATGATTACTTTCAATTGAATAATATAATTATTTATTAATCAAGAGAGGTGCGATTCAAAAGTGGCGTATAATCAAGATTTTCAATATTTGCTTCAATTTTGTAATTATTCAATTATTCAATTCAATTTTAATTATGTTTCAAATGATGTAATTCGAATTACAGTTGCAGCTTTTAGCCATGGTCACACCTTTTCTTAACATTTTTATCATGATTCTGATTAAAAAATGATATCTCGTTAAGTAAGGAACAACCAGAATAGTTGGAATTTTCACCTCTAAGGCTAGGCTTGGCACAGTACTTGATCTTCCTCTGGTCCACCTTCTCCGAGACACTCTGGAACCTTACATCCGCCCGGTTATTCATGATCTTATAATTGTCTACCGTCCTCGCATTGATCGACATATAACTCTGATTCGCGCAATAAGTAATCTCCTTATTGAAAGTCCTCTTCATTGCCCTGGCGTTTTCCTTATCCGTCCTGACATTGACATTGATATCCTTCTGCACAATTGGCACGTTGTAAGTTGGAATGACATTCGTCATGCTCAAACCCATCATGTTGCTGTTGTGACACTTGGCACCAAGCAAACTTCTCAGCAGAACCGAAGCGTTCGTCGAGATCCCTTTGTGCTTGGATTGTGACAAATTTTGCAACACAGACATCGACTGCGAATCCAAGATGGAATCCCATAGGATCTGCTGATCTTTCGAGCAGAATTTGGAAAGGTTGCAGATCGTGCCACAGACGTTGTTCACGAGAACTGTGCTCTGTGATTTCAGATGCCTGAGCAGGACGGCGACCCACTGCTTCTCCCTGAGGATGGTTTTGTAATCGTCACGACTGGCTACGTGACTCGAGACGTTTTTTAGCACACCGCTCGCGTTCTCCGCGACGACCGACGTCTTTGAAGGAGCCTCGTAGTCCAGCATGTCGACCAGGAATGCTAGAGCGCCCTCCACAGCACATATCTCCGCTTTAGTGTCATCCGAGTTGGATGACAGATGCCAAAGAGCCGCAAGGATCGATTTCAACTTTGCCTCTTCTTTGCTCCGCATCGCTTCTATTGTCAGGTCCATTACTGCACCCATTTTTAATAATATTTTCTGCGAACTCTGAAAAGATTACGTTAAAATTAAAGACAACTAATAGTTAAAATTATCACTTTATTTGTAATCATTTTTTTTAGTTTGGTATGTTTTGTTTGACATTTTTTTTTAATTTTAGTTATGAAAATATTATTGTAAAAATATTATGAAAATATTATTGAAATTGTAAGATTTCCAATAAGGTAGTAAAAAATGGACATTTTTGGCAAGCAAAAAATTATTTCATTGATTAGATTTTTAATTACCTGTTTGACAAGTTGGTGCAACAATATCTAAGAGATGAACATGATCTGACATTGATCTCGTTTTACCTTCGCACAGTATACTTTTCCTTGGCAGTTTTCAAACGATTTGAAGTACTCGTTGTAGTCATTTTGATAGACAGGGAGGTTTTAAAAAACAAAAATTAGTTTCAAAAAATGTTTGTCTCCTTTTCGTTGACATTACGGCCCGTTAGGTTAAATCAGTAAATTTTTTAGCGTTCTCAACTGTACAGTGCCAAGATGGAGAGATGAAGAAAGGAAGAGAGGAGGGAACCGCAGTCTCTGTTTGGCAGATGGCGTTGTTTGGACGGTTCGAAATTTCGCGGTTCATACAAGGTTGTTGTCAGATATGAAAGAAGTCGAATCATTTATGTAACAAGTTTATTAAAAATTTGTTCGCTTTTCAAAATAAATATTTATATTAAAAAGTTTCACCCTGCTGATGTGCTTGGGCAAATTATTATTTACAGTTAATTAGAGATTGTTTTTGCAATCCATGTGAGTGAGATTTTCCTCTAGACTGAGTAGCCGATTTGCGTTATACAGGCCAAAAAATTGTTTGCTTTGTTCAAATGTTGCGATCATGATTGCGCAGGCGGGAGAAACTTTTATGATTCTCGGCGTGATGCCTGCAAACAGACCGCGTATTCCACTTTGACGATAAATTTTTTGAAGTATCTCCCAAGTGCTTTTGGTTGATGCTGGATTGTCTGTGAAAAATCAAAGTTCGGCGTTAGATTACAAAAATGTAACAGTTGAAAATCCAAAAAAAAAAATCTCTGCGAAAAAAATTAATGAAACACCGATCTTACTATGACCTGTATATATTTGTTTCTCTCCGATTTCAATTTGTTTATGCGTTTTAACCACGTCAAAGGGAAGAGTCAAAGTTGCTGCAAACTGAAAATAATGTTTTTTAAATTAATAATGACATTTTGAAAAAAAAATCTATTTAAAAATTGCACTTTTAAACAATCATACCGCTCCACTGACAGCGCCACCTATCAAATTAGCAGTAAAAGTTGTTTGCGAATTTAAGAAAACTGTTTTCGTGTACTCGTAATTCATCCAATATAACGCACTGAATGGAACATCGCGGAGCAACGTCGAACCAAGTCCCAGCCAGAGTCCCTGGATACCTCTTCGTCTAAACACTTCCCTCAAAGCCTCTGTCATTTCTGTATCAAAATTATTGTTTAGTTATTGAAATCATTTATACAATTTACTTCATTTATAAAATTTATTTAATTAAAATTGCATCGTTTGATAACATTGAAATCAATTGATATTACGTTTCAATTGATACTCTCACCTGAATAGCTTAGTTTCTGCGAATGCATCTTAGTTCTAATTAATTCTAATGGATTTACAAATATCACAGTCCAAATTCGAGCTCCAGCGCCAGCAAGAGCTGGTATCCACAAAGGTTGTTCCAATTTGGTCGCATCTATTTTTCGTTTATTATAGGTATCCTGGAGATAAGTCAATTGATTAATAAACAATTGGTCCCATTATTATTTTCATTTAAACTTAATTAACCAGTTACCTTAAAAAATAATCTCAATTGTTCATAAGTAACGAAATAAACAACTGTTGCTGGCAGTGCCAATGTCAAAGTAGGACTCAAACCGTTCCATAGGGCTGATACACCCTCTTTTTTACTAATTTTTATAAACGCGTCCTGAAAATGTTTTAAATTAAAGAATTAATTCAACTTCAACAAATTATTACAACATTATACATTAGATATATATTATACAATATACATTATACAACAAATAACATAACAAGCGACAATGTTTATTTACCAGAGTGTTGTTAAATTTCCCATTGGCTCTCAACCAGGCAACTGTGCCATTGTTTGTACAGGAACACAAATGGTCCATCAATCCATTGCAATATACAAAACACTTATTTGACAGCATTGCTTTCTGCTGAGCCTGCATGCGTATCTTTACAACGTCAAGTGGTGTCACTGCAAAAATATAATTATATCAGTGAATGCATGTTAAATTAAAAGATAAGCAATTAATTAAATTGAATTATTTTTGTTATAATTCGTTTTGAATATAATTAAAGTCGGAAAGGGAAAAATGATTTGAAACTCACCGAAGACTGAGGTGATGAGGGCTCCTGTCAAAGAAGAAACCATTTGTTGGTACGGTTTAATCCGAAACCTCGGATCGTCAAGGTCGATGTCTTCAATCCTAAACTTGTCCATGGCGATTGATCGGGATCGTGTCAAGAGTTTGTCTTCTAATTTAACGCATCTAAAGCTTCGTTCGGTCACTCTAACCTCACTGGCATTCCTTCACGTGCCGAATCAATCGGTTCCGTACGATTTGCAAAGGTGATACGCGTGCTTTTAATCACACTTAATTGTATTAATGCGACCATCACATTTATCACGACGGTACAAATTATCAACTAACACTATCAGTTGTTTCACACTTTTTGAGATGCCGATCGATGTGAGAGGCTCATTCTTTTTTGCACTGCCATGCGTTGTAATTGCACCATGTTTCATCAAACCTTCACATTTTCTTTTGACAGGAGGGGTCGCCAGTGTGTCGCGGTACAAAATTTCGTGCTTCTTCAAAATTTGTGGAAAAGAGCAAACATTTGGTTTTTTAGAATCATTTTTGTTTGAAATATTCAGAAAAGTAACTAAGCTTGAAATTTCAATGTAAAATACAAATCTGAAATACAAACTTATTTCAGATTGTTTTTAATTTAAAAGTTTTTCTGTATGAAAATATATTATTGGAACACATTTTGATATTAAAATTTGACCGCGAAAAGTTTCTGACTTATCCTCATTTTTTAATTCGAAAACAAAATACTTAAAGAAAAACAATTAAAATTTATTTGACCACCGATGAAATCATTCATTGATAAAGTTATAATAGTTTCTTTTATCAGTCAATCAAAAGGAATGAGTCAAAATCAACAATCGCAAACAAACATCAAACCCCTCCCCTCCAGCTCCCTTATCAAAAAATTTGATTCAACAAAGATTCTTTTTATCAAAACAATCGTTTCTTTCAAACCACGATTTTTGTGAAAGCCTTTGACATTGTTTTTTTTACCTCCGCGAAATTCAAATATAACCTCTCTCAGGAGTCTCCCAAACAACGACAGTAGCGCCACCACAGCGAGAGTGTCCATTCTCCGAAACGGCGGAGCGCAATCCGAAACTCGAAAGTCGCCAGTAGCGGTGGTCGAGAAACAGGAAACACACACGGACACGTTGCTGTGCCGTTCGCGTAGGCAGCTGAGATTCGTAGAGGCTGGTTTTGCAAAAGGTACGCACCGTGAGTTTGGCGCCGTTCGCTGGCCGGGACGCCGCGGCAACGGCCGTCGCGGCACCGCCTTTCCCGAAATCACAAACACGCCCTTAATCTTTGCCAACGACACCGAGGCTCATCATTTGTTTATACTCCTTTCCTTTTTTTTCGTCCTCCGTCTCATCTCCAACAGTTTTGACAGTGCCAGTGAAAGTGAAAGTTGAAAAAATTTTTTTCACCGCCCAATTTGGAAGCGTCGACTTGTTTATGTTCTTGGTAACCGGATTGTCGTTTATTGTTGCAAGGGATAAAAAATACGTCGGCTATCCAAAATGCTCCGCGAGTTTATTTTATTGTTTACCTCAAGAAGTTTCTGTCAAAGGGAGCGTCCGGGTGTGTGACTTAACTAACTCCGATTGAGTGAACTCGATAAACGAACATCAAAGAGTTATCATTTCAAACGGTTCAGTCCAACAATTATGAGCCATTGGCAAGACAATTTTTATCGTCATACTTTTATTAATTGTATGTCTTTTTTTTTCTCGACTGGCTTTCTCCTTTTTTTTAGTTCGTTCAATTATATAAGTAGGCAAATGTATTGTAATTTTTGTTGTCTTAATATTCGTCGTGATAACAACAACAATAAAATGTGATTTGATCGTTTAAATTTTGACGTTTGACATAGATGTAAACAAGTTGCGAAATTTTGATATGTATAAAACTGAATGAGAACGAGCATAAAATGTAGATTTCTGTGCATGATTCACGAGTGATTCAGAATATATTTTTTTTTCTTTTTCATTACTTGCAAAGTAAAGAATTTGATGTGATACGCGATTGTTTTTCAACTTTATCGTTTACAACGTTTAAAGAAAAATGAAAACTTAGTAAATGATTTCAAGAATTATTTAATTGAGCGAATTAAAAAATAGGGAAAATCATAGTCATTATTCTGAATCGAAACAGAATGATACTTTTTATCAGCAATTTATTTATTTTTTGTTTAGTTCTTGTAGAAAGTGAACTAAATAAAATTCAAACAAAACTTGTTTAATACACCTTTGATCGAATTTTTAAATTGAAAAATTGATTTGTAATTGAAATGTACAGTTTTAAAAAAAAAAAAAAAAAAAAAAAAAAGAAAAAAGAACAGAAAAAAATTTGTGTTGAATGGAGAGCTTGTACTGAGTCAGTTTCCTTTAACCGGTGCAAGAAAAGTGATTAGCCGGACGCGTGTCTGAGAAATGATTCGCCGGCATTGATTGATGATGCCTTTACGCGAAACAGTCGCGTTGCTCACGATTACCAGAGCGGATACACTTGGCCTCCGCTTAAGATTTCTCACACTGACAACATCATTTCCATATCCTTCCATTCTTTTATGAGAAAATTGTATCATACCGTTATGTAATAATTTTTTCTTCCTCTTCCAAGTTCAACAAAACTATTTCACATTTCCCAATTGTTATTTCAAAAGATCATTAATTCCAAGTAATTTCTAGAGAGACATACGAGTGATGATATTTTGTTACAGGAAAGAAATAGCGCTGAGCAGAGGAATTTTATGAGACATTGAAATACGAGACCAATCATGTCGAAAAAGCCAAACGCGACTCAAGCTATGCATAAAGTCATTATGGTGGGAAGTGGAGGTGTCGGCAAATCAGCGTTAACATTACAGTTCATGTACGACGAGGTGTGTAGGCAAGAGATTATGATAATTTTTGCCAATGGATGATTTAGTGTTTTGCAAATATTACAACAATGTCATCAACATGCATAGTTTAATCGAGTTCAAATTTGAATTGAAAAGAAATTTCAAAGTTCTAATTTCTTTCTTTTCTTTTCTTTTGAATTTTTAGTTCATAGAAAATTACGAGCCAACAAAGGCGGATTCGTACAGGAAAAAGGTTGTCCTGGATGGCGATGATGTACTGATAGATATTTTGGACACCGCGGGTCAAGAGGACTATGCAGCTATCAGAGACAACTATTTTCGCAGTGGTGAAGGATTTCTCTGTGTCTTTTCAATCACTGAAGATGAAAGTTTTCAAGCTACACAAGAATTCAGGTTTAGAAATGTACAATTATGCAACTTTTTGATTTCTATATACAATGACGAAAGTAAATGGGGGTTCTTTCTAACTTTAGGGAACAAATTTTGAGAGTGAAAAACGACGAAAACATTCCGTTTTTGCTCGTCGGAAATAAAAGCGACCTGCAGGAAAAGAGGAAAGTCAGCCTGGCAGAAGCTCAAGCTCGGGCGCAGCAGTGGGGCGTGCCGTATGTTGAAACGAGTGCAAAAACTAGGGAAAACGTCGACAAGGTACAATAAATCTCGTTGAATATTCAACTGAAGCATGTCTTACACTTCACAATTGTTACGAAATTGTATTCTGCTTTGTATCGAGTATGATTTGTTGCCACATCAATTGTCAAAGTTTCTTCACTTTGGTTGAGTCTTTGATTTGAAAAAAGGGTTACGTAATCTTAATCATCTTTTAACTGTAAAACACGAGAGAGTAATTTTGACGATTGCATGGGTTTTGCTTGTTGTCTTTTGAGCACAGAATGAACAAAGCTTGAATTGCCTTGAGAAAGCATTGTTCGCAAATTTGCAGGTGTTTTACGACCTGATGCGGGAGATTCGCTCGCGCAAGATCGAAGACCAGTCGGCGAGTAACGGTCGGAGCAAGGATCGCGCCAAACGAAAGAAAATGAAGTGCATTATTCTCTAGGTTTGCTCTTGTATTTGCTTACACTTGTTTGCATCTCATCATCATTAGCTTGTTGTGCGATGCGTTTTGGACTTTTATTTGCATCTGTACTTCATTCCATTTGTTTGTTCATTTTTTGTTTTTTGTCATCAAAATTGAATATCAAAATTTTGTTATACAGCATTTTAAAATTTTGTATGTAGTTGATATTTAATTACAATCTTTTTCACTGACAATCTCACAGGACGATGAGATTCTAATTTTGACGAATTGGAATTTCAGATTTTCTATGACCTGATGCAAGCCATTGCCGCTCGCAAAGCACAGGACAACCAGGCCGAAGGAAGTGAGCGTAAGAAGAAAGCAAATTGCTGCACCATCGTATAACAAAACTATCGTGTTCGTTGTGACGTTGACACATGTTATGTTAAGTTATAATTAAGGGATAAAGAAAAAATCTTTTGAAAATGTACACACATACACACACAATACAAAGAAACTATGTATCTCGCCATTTCGACACTTTACAGTGTATTTACAGTCTGGAAACAAAACTTGTAACAATTTTTTACCATTCCAGAATTTTAATCAAAACTTTATTTAATAAATCAAGAAATGTTAAATTTAATATTAAATAAAATACAAAATGTGTATATAATTTGTATTAAAAAAATGTTAAAAAAGGAGTTTAGAAGAATTTTTTGCACTGTGAAGTGGTGGACAAGAATGCTTTTCTCTGCACAGACCTTATCGATTCGTGTGAAGCTGCATTTGCTAGTCAAGTTGAAATACAAACGACAAATTTGTCCGATAACAAAAATCAAAAGCGCGATGCAAGAGTAACACCGATTATACGCACGATGAATGCCTTTAATTGATTTTTGCCCGTGTCAATTGTTATAGTTTGTGTATTTATATTACATTATAAATTTCCGAGTTCATCCTGCGTATGACAAATAGACTGAATTATGTAAACCATTCGATGAAGTAAAAATGTACATCAGTCTTCATGAGTGTACCTCGATTCTAATCTTAAGACTTTGTTGTAACAACGTTAATTTAACGGAGCAAAAAAAATGGACAAAAGCTGATGAAAGCAAATGAAACATATACAAACTGATTAAAATTAGTAATGTAACGGTTTTTGATACATTGTCATGGTAAGGTTGACTTTTCGAAGGCATGGCTATGTTATAATAGCTCATTCACAGATTATACAAATTCAAGCATATATATTTAGTTTTTATATTTTTGTACTACTGCGAGATAGTCGTGCCTTTTCAATGATTCGAAGCTCCGTGTCTGGACGCACGGCATTTATTGGATTTGTCCTCATTTGTTTAATCGTTGCTATATCGATACACTTTTACACACCTGAACCTACGCTTTCAGAGTCCTGTCGAAGCATTTGTCGTATTTCTTCTTTTTCTTCGATTATAAATCGGAAACCAATGCAAATCTATTGGCTCTTTGATAATGCTTAAATTGTCGGTTTTTCTTACTGTACAAATGTAATACTTTTTATAAATGACTGTACGCAATGATAACAACGTGTACATCTTTGTTACTTTTAGATGTTACGATAAGTGTTATGTCTTAATTTTTCACATAAGGAATACATTCTCTCGGTAAAAAAATAATGGATGTTACTTTTCAGGTAATGTTCCTTACATGAAAATGTTTTATTTCCTTTGCATTTATTGGTGCTCAATATTTATAATGTTCACAAGAGCTTTTTACACAATTCTGGATGATGTATATCAATTATATAATCAATTAAAATGCCTTTTCACACATTAAACGTGTTTTGTAGAACTTTCAGCAATAATAGTTTTCCCGGGTACAAAATTTCTTTCTCAATGTAAAAAAATCGACTTCTTTTAAAGGCTCTTATTGAAATGAGATCAACTTTGAATTTTCATATTGTTTATTTTTGAACATTACATTTGTCAATCAATACAGTTCTGGATAAAAAAATCCTCAACTTAAAAATAGAAGTTTGTGCAGCATAGTTGCTGTAAACTATTTTGGTTCATGTTATTTTTAATATATCTCTTAAATTATATTAATTGTGAAAGAAAAAAAAAATGATAAAAGCGGTAACTGTGACAGTAATATAAAACAAATATAATTTGTTTACATTTTATAAAATCTTGTGTAAATAGTGCAGCTATGTGAAATTAATCTTATATTATTTTATTTTATTAAAAGATAAAGAAGACATGGATCAGTTTTCTTTTTTTTTTTGTTTAACATCATTTATCACAATGATTTAACAATATTTCGTAGCAGTAACTTTAACCCATTGCCGTTGAAACGACAACGATTTCTGTTTATTTGACAGTTCTCTAAATGTGTGTGTGGACGAATGGGTTGGGCGAAATATTCTTTGTCTTCTGATTAGAGGAAAGTAGTTATAGTAGTACGCGTTGTCTATTGGCTTTCACACGTTGAAATTATATAAGGAGCATCAACAGCAATGGGTTAAACGTTCTAGACAAATTCAAAGTCCATTAATGAATTCTGATACCATTGCACAAAAGTTTTTAACGCTTTTTAGTTTAACAAATACTCTCATCCTCAATATTCGAATATCGAATATCTTATACGCAATAATTATTTATCATTGTTTTCTAAACACTTTGTTGTTTTCAATTAATATACTACAAGTTCGATTCAATTTTCAAATAATTTTACTTACCATATACATTTCTCTTTTTTGTATTGTTATTATTCTCTTTTTTTTTTTAATTTTGCACGTTAATTAAATTGTTTTTGTTCTTATTTTAAAATTATGTTTGCATCGCAGTTGATTGGCCAGCAGAGCGATGTTTGCTGATTGCGGTGCTAACTATTTCTGTGTAGTATTCATCAAAGACGTTTCTGTTATGAGCAACAAGCACGAGGAATTGCGCCGCCACGGCTGCTAACTCTTCCTGCAGGGATGACAAGCCAGGAGGTATTTGCTGTGGAGTTACAGATTTGATCATGATGATTTTGTGTAAGAATTGTTTGATCCGCGAGTCTGGAATTAATTTAAAATATTAACATAGTTATTATACGTATAGAAAATTACACAACAATAAATGTTCGGTACTCACAAACAAGATGCCTAATTTTATGATCAGGTTTCACCATATCCATGATCTGGCCTTCTAAAATTGATTCAACTTCCTTTGTCATAGGCGCAGCTCCAACGTTTTGCAAAGTTTCAGCCACATCATTTTTCACTTGCAAAACTATATTTGGCATTGCGGTCTCCAAATCTCTGTTTTATCAACAAAAATTAAATTAACATTCATCCTGTGATTGTTTCACTATAAATTACAATCTTATTTTTTAAATAAATTTTAAATATGAAATTTTAAGTTACACACTTATCGGAATTCACAGATTCAAGTAAAACAGATAAATGCTGTTTAATATTCTGTTTAAAACTTGAAACGCCTTGGATCGGAGCACCTATCACATTGTTTGCCATCAAATAAATAGATCCGATGATTCCTAGACGGTTTACTCTGTTACGCAACTCTGTCAGTCTTGCCTCATCCAACATCAGAGTCTAGAAAATGAAAATTATATAAAAATATAAAAAGTATAAAAAAATCGACTAATATTTACAACGTTACATTTTGAAGGATGTATAAATATTTGTAGATAAACCCGTAAGTAAATAATTTTACCTCAACATTAAAACTGAATTCCCATTCCAAAGTGTCCAAATAAGCCTCAGACACCAAACAGTGGGTAATTTGTTTGATTGAATTTGGATCACTCAAGCAGCGATTAATCTTTTCTTCGTCAAGGTGTCGTAAGAGCCATTCTCTCGTGTACCGAAGTCCATCGCTCTGCACCTTGAGAATCTCCGCAAACTTGGCCTTCTCATATTCGATACTGGAGACCGTGATATTGGAGCGTACCATGGTGATCGTGAAATTTGCAAGGTCGAGTCTCATTAGCTGCAGTGTCTCCATAATGCCCTTGAAGGTTTCGATCACATCGGTGCACTGTCTCAGTTTCTCAATATTTTCATCCCGTACGGGTGCACAAACTTTGCTCATAATTCCTATGATGTACTGAGCATAATGTTGAAAATTCAAAACACCGTTTTCTGCTTGTTGTCTGATAAGGTCGATGTCAAGTACTTCCTTAATGCTTTCACGAATTTTTTTATGGTGAGGCAGCACAAGGACGTCTAGAGTCTATGAAAAAACGAACAATCATAATGATAGAGATAACAAAATTTTATAAAATGAAAAATCACAGTTCTTCAAAATAAATAGACATTCAAGACACGTGACTTTTGAAAAAGATTTTTTACTTCTTTGATTTCTTCTAGAAGAACGAGGGCTTGGGTGTAATCAGGAGGATCTTCGTTAAGCCGAGTAGCCAAAACATCCCAGAATGCTTTGTGCATGATCTCCTTGACCTTGCTTTGCAAGCTATTTTCGGGTTCGAATTTCTGCAACTTGAAATTCTTATCCAGGGCGATCTCATGCGCAAGCGCCATATTCTTCATGCCATTTGTTGCTCGTAAAATTTCTTCCAGGGATACAAATTTCGGCGGCGATGCTCCTGTGATGTCAGAGACTCCGATATTGAAAGACTGATTGGGCCTACAATAAAAAATGTCATTATAAACTTTTCAAGTTTTACCTTTATGTAGGTTTTATCTTTATAAAACTCACCTCGCGGAGCCTGCATCGTGTGAATTGGAACTATTGCCGTTGATAGAAGGTCCTGCTTCATTCATTTCACACTTTTTGTCCTCGTTGCTACTCATTTTTTCGTTTCTGCAAAAATGAAAAAGAATTAAGTTTTGAAATTGAAATATGGAGAAACTTTGAAACTGATGTGTAATTCTTTAACAGTGTGTACAATATAAAATTTATCCTTCACTAAATCATAAGAGAATTTCACTTCACTCTAATGAAAGTTAGTGTAAAATGAAAGTGAAAAAGTTGCGCACTTTCCTTGGTACCATTTTATAACTAATAAATTCACCAATAAGAAATGAACTATGCTAATAAAAAACTAATAAAAAAAATAAACAAATAAAAATCTAAACAAACATTTTTTTAATGTTTAAAGAAAAAAGTTTTAAAACTTTTTTTGTTTGAGTTACTAATTAAAATGACTATATCTAAATTTTGGCATGAAGAAAAATTTGAATGGAAAAAAGTTGACTTACCTGTCAGGCATGACTGTAGAAAAACTTTTTGCGTTGTCAGATCGAAAACAATTGTAGCATGATCGTAAAAGAAAAAGACCTGAGAGCGAACCAAGTCAGTGAGTGACTAGAAAGAGGTCAACTGAGTCTATAATAAGAACACCCACAATGTTTCAGTTCGAGCCACCAACCACCCTGTACTTGCTCTGACCAAAATGGAGCGCAATTTTTTTCGTCAGCAACCTGTTTCTGAATCACCGTCCCTGCACTTCCTTTACTTGACATTCAATGCCATCCTTTGTTTCGCGAGTCCAATCAACTTTCTTTGTTTACATCCAACACTTCCCGAGTTCGTTTCCTTGGCTCTTCTTCTGCCAATTCTTCACTCCTGACGAACAGTCCATCACAGTCATCTGCGCAATTTCCACTTTGTTTACGTTTGCTCCGAAACCCAAACACTCAGTCATGGAGCCTGTTTACAAACATGTTATCGATTTATTTTTGTTTATTTTTTTTTGCCAGTTGATTTTTGCAACTTGTTGAATTTTTAGGTCAGAGCAAAAGCTTGTTTAACGGAAAATACGTCTATTGTAATAACTGTCAAGACGTTTTAACGGTTCGTGTCACGGTGAATTTTTATTATTATATACGGATCACGAAACGTCAAACTGACAAACGAAACGGTCTGCACAACTCAAGCGCACTGACTCGAATGCAGCATCGGTGGTTTGTTTTTTACCGCGGCCTCGCTCAGAGAAAGTGACTTCAAGCGCGGAAAAATTGTTACACTTTTTTCGGATTTTTTTCTTATTTTTACGAGACCACTCTTATTGCGATCAATTTTTGTGTCATTTTTGTGCGGTGCGCGAGATCACGTGAGCTGTGAAGTTTGCCGCGGATGATTGCGCGCGAAAATTTAAAATTCCTGTGACTAGTTCGTAAACATTGTTCTTCGTTTGTTTTTCAGCATTTTTACTTCAGTTGGAAAGAAGTCAACTTTTCATACGAATCGCAAATTAAAAAAGCCAAGAAATGTGGAGAAGATTTGTCTCAAATAGGAGACTTTTGCATACAAGCAACGTCAATCATGGTAAATATCGTGTCAACATGATTAGTTCATTTTTATTTTGTGAAATACTGATGTTGATTGGTTTTAGTTTCCAAGATGAAAAAAGAGGACTGTATGCCAAGACCAGAGTGTAAACCCGCGACACAAAAATTCGCGACTCCAAAACCTTGTTCGACGACGACATGCGAGTCAAAAGTTGAATGCGTGATGGATTTCGCTCCATACCCTGAAGGATGTTGGAGAGAAATGTACGACAAGAACAATCAAAAATATAACCTCATTTTGATCTTTGGAATCATTAACTTCATCACAGCTGTTATTTGTGTAAGAAACATAACTCCTAACCAAAACAAAATATATACATTATTATTACATTATATTATTATAATTAATACTATTATTAATAATATATTATATTATTATATTATATAACTTTTATCTCGTTTATTAAATTCAAAAAAAAAATTTTTTGCAGCAATTGAAGGTCGGATTCGTTCCAGGTTATCCTGAGATTTCAATGTTCGAACACTTGTTCGAGTGCTTTGAAGAAAAGAAAAAATAATTATTCAACAAATCGATTATTCATCACAGCAAGAAAAATTTAGCTGAAAAATAAGAAGAAAATTTTTTTTTTAAATTTGCGCCATCTGTAACTGATGTAAACACGTTGACCGCTGTGCCCTCTGGATGATCGTACTCGATAATGCGACGCGGGTTGCGTGCAATAATACCGAGCGGAGAACAATAGTTCGGAGCAGACACCGCGTAGTGTTCGTGGCGAGGCCTTTTCACTCGCGAACCGGACGGACACGTGCGCGTTAAATGCGAGCAGTCTCGTTACGCATATGAAAGGATCTTTTGTGTTGGCCAGTGATAGGTTACGCGCCGCATCCCATTAACAGCGCGATGTCTTGCCGCGTACAAAGATGCGCGCTCTTGATCAAAAAATGTTTCGGCGGCCGCAACTGGGCCGACACGCCGAGGCATTTTAGCTGCTTGCTAGACACCGACAAGCGTCACACGTCCCACGACGCCAAATTGTAAGTGCCGAACATTTTAAATGCGCAAACTTTAGTAACTGATCGTTCTGCGTCGTTGGCAGTTTTGACATGTTGACACGTTCTGCACCGCGAAAGCTTGTTTAATTCATCACTGGGCGGGACTCAACTCTTAAAGTCAAATCATAACTGTCAAAAGTTCAAAATACACACTACTTGCTCATTTAATTCAGCGTCGTTTTATTTGAATGAATATGATTTTTTAATTGGTTTTTTTTTCTGTGACATCAACGTTTGCGACTGTTGTCATCTTTTCACATTGTAATGTTTGTCCAAGGATGATTTATATGTCGTAATCGTGCATTTGAAAAATCACATCTTGTCAAGTACATTCGACTATTTACATCTCAAATCAGCGACTTTGTTAGTTTTTTTTCTGCCTCGTTGCATTGTCTTGAGATAAAAGTGAACTCTAAAAAGTTCAACTCATTTTATTTGCAAACAAAACCGAGAGATTAAAAACAAATCAAACGGTAATTAAACACGAATCAAATCTATAATCTATTTGTGTCATTAAAACTCCGGATTGTTCCATTCTGTAGGTTCATTGTTTTTGTAAACAGCTGAGCGAGAAGAAAAAAAAATCGCGCTACCAATCCAGCTTATTAAACATGAAAAACCATAATTCTCACTCAAGCCTGTACACTTGGAGTTGAAAGCACACACGCACTTAAACACTTTCTAATATATGCTGATGTGCGACTCGAAATGTTGCGAAATAATAATCCTTCTTTATAATTTGATTTCTATAACAACTGTATTGACACTGGAATAAAAAAAACGCGACCATGAGAATTAGGAAGCTGAATCTGTTGACTTAAAAACTTGTTTTTAATCGAAACGCTGATTTGTAAGTTGGAAAGGGGATTCATTAATTGCGCACATGAGTTCCGTTATGCTCACGAAATGCTAACAAACTCAGCAACGAAAAATGTGGAAAAAGAGAAACCTAAGTCAAAAATTGTGGTAAAAAATTTGTTTCTAATTGAAAATTTTTCAACGATGAATAAAAAAAATACAAAAAATATGTTTCGTAACAGAGGAATAGTATTTTTCTCGTCCAGGAAATCCTTCGGTTCTGTTTGACTTATTACGTTTCTCATCTGCACTTCATTTCCGTATTTGCATGTCGTGGATAAAAGAAGTCAGGTTCTGCAGAACAAACAAACACGCCGCGAAAGACGTTAATTACACAAAGGCCAGTATGTGCCTATTGTGAAAAAGACCGCTGCCTAATTAATTTCACTTAACCCCTTAACGACCGCCGACGAGATATCTCGTGCAGCGGTGTCGATGTTGACACGCTTCCGACGAGATGTCTCGTGCAGCGGTGTCGGTGTTGACGTTAATTGTCATAAAAAACGCAATTATGCAATTATTAACGATACAAGAAGTGTAAACATCGTAAATATTAATAACTGTTTTTCAATAATAAAAAAATAATTATCTCGTCTGAAGTGCGTCAGCAGCGACATAGCTGCACAAAATATTTCGTCTGTGGTAGTTAAGGGCTTAATCTGGATGTTGATATTACAAGTGGCCAATTTCCAGATTGATAACAAGTACAGACCGTTGGCGGGATGAGTGCTTTAGCATATCGGAAATTGGTTGTTAAATTGTTATCCTCTAAGTAGGAGATAATGTCTTGTTTTTGCTATTTAAAGCGATCTATAATCTTCATCTAGAAAAATCACTTGCAATCAATTGGATTGATTTTTCTTTTGTTTATTTGTAGAATTCAGAGGAATCAGTTGGTACACTCGATGGCAAAAACCAATAACATAGTAACGATTCGTGATGAAAGTAGAGAAATGATGGGTCTGTGGCCAGATGTAGTGAGAGACCTTGCGGATATTGTTCGTCAATTCGATATGCCAGATGCTACCAAATGGATGACCAAGGTGATCGTTTCTGGAACTAACAGAAAAAATATACCATTTGTTGAAACAAAATAATTTCAAAATAAAAAAGAAGTAACAAAGAAATAGAAAATGTACTTAAACTGATAACAAATGAAAAATGTCATAGTAAATGTCCCAGCACTAATGATGTATATTATATCTTATCATTTGGAAATTTTATGTTAAAAATTTATTGAAGTACCCATTTATTTTTAACAGTAAATCATGTAAGAGATGATTCAACGTAAAATGCGTCAACTCGTTAAAATAAATATTTTTCAAGGGATTGTAAACTGATTTTCTTTTTGGAATGAATTCAGGTCTTGCAATACAACGTTCCGAATGGGAAGAAGACAAGGGGCCTGTCCGTCGTTTACGCCTACAGGAAACTCGTGGAGCCAAGTCAGCTGACAGACGAGAACATACGACTAGCAAGAATTTTAGGCTGGTGCATGGAAATCGTAAGCTCTCTGAAAGTTATCTTCGGGACTCTTCTCTTTGAACCAACCCTCTTATTCTTCGCTTGTGCAATTGTGGGACTTTGCGAGCTGGATGATTCAGCGATGATTTGCCATGACCTTGAACAAAATTGCTTGCCATTTCTCACTCAATTTTTGGGAAACGTCCTGTTTGTTTTTTGTGCTCATTTTGTTTTACAATGTTTTTGTTTTCTGAGATTGGATTTTAATATGGGGACCAGCTAATGACATCGCATGTTTGAGTTTGCGTTTCAGATTAGGCTCGAACGTTCACTTAGTTGAATCATCCGGACATGAAATTGTTAGTAAATAGCTCAGGTTTAATGATGGCACTGTAATTTACACAGTTTCACCGATCATGAACGAACGAATGCAAGTCCACACAATTCATTGCTGCCACTTTTTTATGTTATCTACCCGTTTTCGCAGATAACAGGTTACGCAACCATTCTCAAACGAAAAGAGTTATCAACTTCGAAATTGTGAAGCTTATTTCTCCACTTTGCCCCTTGTCTAAAAGATCTCTTATGTTCATATGGTTTTATGTTCTCCTATCTTTCATCTTCATCCTCATTCAATCGACGATTCATTTTTTGATACCAATTTTTTTTACTCTTGCAAATTCATTTTGCAAGCATCGGAGGTTTCTCGACCGTCATTGTTTTGCATGTCTCATCTTGATTTTTGTCTTTTTTTTAAATCATTTTTCTTAATTTTATTTTTATATCAAGCAATAAATTGTGGAACAATTATGATCGTGGGAATTGTGTGTCTGAACAGTACCAGGCATTTTTCCTGGTAGAGGACGACATAATGGATCGGTCAAAAACACGACGAGGTCAACCGTGTTGGTACCTGCAAAATAATATCGGTTTGGCAGCTGTCAACGACGGTCTACTTTTGGAGCAATCGATATATCAGTTGCTGCGGATTCATTTTAAGGATAAACCGTGTTATCTCGATATCTTAGAAGCCTTCCACGAGGTACTTTTTGATTGTCACAAAAAAAATGAGAAAGATTGTTAATTATTCCGTTTTTATACATTATTTGAATCATGTTTCTTTGATTAATATTGAA
This sequence comes from Trissolcus japonicus, assembly GCA_030522925.1. Taxonomy (NCBI): domain Eukaryota; kingdom Metazoa; phylum Arthropoda; class Insecta; order Hymenoptera; family Scelionidae; genus Trissolcus; species Trissolcus japonicus. The sequence goes on along the minus strand of JAPYZS010000364.1, from coordinate 53,488 downwards.
GATTCTTTGATTCACATTGAAATTTGATCTCGGCTCATATTTATTATGCTAATAAAGTCCTGCATCAGCGAGTCTGAATAATTCGCATTACATAATTGAACAATTTTTGCAACAGCAGTTTGCGCGTTTGTAAACATTGTAAAAATATCCTCGTTTTAATTAACAATATTTCATTTCATAATTGTACTATTTTTATCTTTGTTTGTTTGAATGAAGACTTTTATCGATTGGTGTTGAATTAATGGATTAATTTTTGTTTATAGAATTCTTTAAAAACAACGATAGGCCAGACAATGGATCTCTTGTCAACTCATTTCGGTCAAAAGCCAAATTTAGATCTTTTTACGATGGACCGATATAACGCTATTGTCAAGTACAAAACGGCTTATTATTCCTTTGTCATGCCGGTGACATTGGCTATGTATTTCGTAAGTCTCTTTTTTACGTATGTAATATCAATCCCATCTTGAACCGTATCTCATATTATTGAACTTTTACAGGCTGGAGTAAAGGATCCAGAGATGCACAGACAGGCAAAAACAATTCTTTTGGAGATGGGCCACTTTTTCCAAGTCCAAGATGACTTTTTGGACTGTTTCGGTGATTCGGAGATCACCGGAAAAGTAGGCTCTGATATCCAAGAAGGCAAATGCTCTTGGCTGGCTGTCGTCGCTCTTCAACGTGCAACTCCTGCTCAGCGACAAATTATGGAGGTATAATTTCATGTAACGAAAAAGAAATGTAACTTGAAATGCACCTACTAGTAAATTCTTAACTAATTATTTCCAGGAATGCTACGGTGTTGATGATCCAGAAAAAATAGCTCAAGTAAAGAAGTTGTACAACGATCTGGGATTGCAGACAACTTACTCGATCTATGAAGAAGAGAGTTATAATTTGATGAACACTCATATCCAACAGATATCGCGTGGCCTACCTCATGATCTTTTCTTCAAGTTCCTGGAGAAGATTTATCGACGTATCTCTTAATCGCACAACGCTTGATTCATGTTGCGACCAAACGAGGGAGCTTATTTTTCTAAGTGGATAACGCGACTTTTGTTTGGTCAAATGAGATGTGTGCCGTACATCATGTGACAATACGAGTTATTGATTTTTGTTTCTTCGCATTACTTGTCTGTTGATAACTTTTTTTTCGCAACTCGAAATTCCAGGTTCAGGTTGACCACAGGTCCTTTTTTATATTGTACGAAAAGAGTATCAGCCAAGAATTTAATTTTTATTGAAAAACATTGGGCTTTGTTTTTACACGAAAACCTTTTCCCGATGTTTTAAAACAAAGTTTCATTTTTCAAGTTACAAAAACGATAGCTGTTATATTTACAATATTTACATGTACATAATAAAGATTTTTATTTATTGTATAAGTGAGAATATTGAACTTCATTGATTCTTAGGCGAGAGCCGTGTACTGCAGTATTTCGTTGAAGTCGTATTTCGTCTTTGCCAATTTCAAAGCTTTTGAAACGTTCGACGACATGCTTTTCATCAATTCGATTGATCTTTGGTCCCGCGAATCGATTCGCGTTGCACACTCGTTCAGCCAGGGCACAAGTGCAAAATCATTTATGAGCAGCTGACAAGCAGCTGTCAGTTTCGTAACCGCTTCAAAAATTTCCAAAATCAGAATCTGTAATGAGAATCAATTTAATCACATACATTCTTCGTATTCAAATAAATAGAAAACAATTTTTTCCCGTCATTTTCGTACCTTTGTTTCACCGTCTGCCAAACTACAGTTGTAAAAATTATAAAGCAGCTTGAAAACAGGCGACTTTAAAGCTATTTGAGCATCGTTTTCGGTTTTCATTCCGTCTCGAATAACTTGCAAAATGAAACGTCTGTGCTTTGTATGCTCAACTTCCGAACTGTGTAAAAAGGGAAGGAATTCCGGGATCCCTTTTAAATTTAACGTCAACTTGGCTCTGAAAAACGCATGCAGCGATGCGTACAGGGGATGTTCATTCATTATCAGGCTCATTCTTGCCATGAAAGTTGCAACAAAGCCACTCAACCTCACGTCTCTTAATTTGCTCTCCGTGGCTGTTTGCAAACCATTCCCAAGGGCTTGGAGGAATTGTATCCATAGTAACACATCATGTTTTGAGCTAAAAATTATAACCAGCTTATTAGAATAATTTCAAGTGTACATTATAAATGTAGGAAATGATTTCTTTTAATCAAACCTGGCAGAAATCAAATGGTAATTGTAAAATCTTTGGAGCACGCTGTAAGCCAATGCTCGAATTTGAGTATCTACACTGGACAGTGATATTAAAGTAAGTGCCAAAGCTCCACTGCGGATAAATTTTTTATAAGGGACAACATTCTGCTCAGATGAAAGTGAGTAAAAGAGTGGCAAATAGAAGGCTGGGTCATAAACCTCCGAGGACGAAAATAGTGTTGTATTCTGAAAAATAATAATTTTTTATGCTAACAATTTTGGATTGATATTTAAATTCCTCCAAGATTGACAAGTAACCTGTAGCTTCCTTTCGGTGGGAAAATTCTTTATTGTATCGTTCACTAATTCGGGAACGAAGAGATCGAAGAACTGAGTTGTTGTTGGCTGTCTCCACAAGGCTGTACTTTTATCGTCCCTGACACTGTAATGAGTCGCTGCATCTTCGCCAAATAATAATGGTTTGTATTCGGTGTTCAGTTTTTTGTTCTTCTCATAGTAGCTTAAGATCTATAGAAAAAAGCATCATTAATGAAGTAATAAAAGATAATGATCCACTCTTTTTACTACAATATTTACTTCAATAATTTACTTCTTTTTACTAAGCATTTTTTTACCATTAAAAGGAGTTGATCACTTTCGTTCAAAGTCGCAGTATAAGCAGCTAAGTAAAGCGGAACCTGGGTAGCCAACATTACGGAATTATTTTTACGAATCAGCGTCCAGATCCATGCCAACAAATCTCCTAAAATAATTCAGACAAACAGATGAAATCCTGAAAAGTGTAAAAATGTTTTTGCATGACAAAGAATTCCAAGCTCCGTACCTTTCATATCCAAATTTTTCAGCATGACATTCAAAAATTCGGAATGGGTCGTCGTCATCTCGAACATAGTTTTTACATATTCCTCCACTCCATTATCCGCATAAGCAATGTCGCAAACTTCGCTCAACACCTTCATCAATCTGTTAGGAGCTTTATTTTTGGAAACCTTTAGTCCCAGCTTGAGAGAGAACCTCGTGAACTGAGGCCACGAGTTACTTTGGTTCAATTCCTCGAAGTGAAGTCCTTTGGATTTTAAAGAAGCTACTGTTCGTTGCACTATGTCACATAGCAAGTTTATTTTTTCCGCGTCGCTCGATTCTCTTTTCAGAACATTGACCATGACAAAAATGAGAACTAGAAGGAAATTACGAGTGGAGCAGAAATCGTCAACATTTTTTGTAAACAAGGCTTCCAGCAGCTCGAGATACTGCGTGTTCAAGACATTTATTTTGTTGCCGTTTTCTAGTATTGTTTTACACGTTTCAGTGCAAATTTTAGGTTCTGAAAATGAAAATTTTAGTTAACAACTAGCAATTTACTATTTATAATTTAGTTTAAATTATGTTTCTTTTTAACTTACCATAATTTTCCTTGATGATTTTCATCACCGGTTCTTTGTTTTCCGGAATCCAATAAACGTTTTTATGAGGTTGGATAAGATATTTTGTGATTCTCGTTTGGTAAGAGATGTAGAGTTTTACCATGAATTTGTTTCCCCAGTTACGATCCATGTTGCTCGACATAATCGGAAAAATGACTTTTGATTGTTTCAACACGTTGGGATTGTTGATAGCAATCTTGACAAATTCAGAAGTAAGATTTGTGCTCTTGGATATCAAAAAAGAAAGAAGCTTGACCAGAGATGAGCTAATGTTGTTTTTGAAGAACGTTGCAAATGTTTCTGAAAACGAATAACCGAATAATGAATTAATAGAAAACAAAACCAATCAATTTTCCTTTTTTAAGTTGAAAATTTACCATTATCTATTTCGGTGATATGATGTTCAAATTTTTTATAGTATTCCAGCAGGCAACTTTCCCACTCGGTTAGGTTTTCAATTTTATCAATTTTCAGACTCCTGTAAATTTGGACGAATTTTTTAACAAGTTCTCCATCTTCAAACATTGTTGATTCATTTTCATCTTCGTAACAAATTCTAAACACTTTCGGAACCAGATGTCCTACATCTGAGAGATTCAGTTTTTCTGCAACCAGTGTACTTTTATCCAGACTGATAACTTTCCCCAACAATTCTGAAGAATCTTTAAAATGCAGTCCAAAAACATCAATCAGTTCCACGTCAAAATTGTTCACTTTCTTCGTCTCTGATTCCAAGATTGACAGAAGTTGTTTCCCAAGTTTGTTTTCGTACACAGCAATGTGTTCCAATTTTGGCAGAACATCTTCGCTTTTTGTTCTTATACTTTTAGTCACTTCGCAGAGTACTTTCGTCACCATTTTTTTACACTTCTCTTTCTTCTTGTACGTCGCCTTGAAACTCTCTAAAATCTTCGGATGACTATAAATCAACCTACAGATGTATTCCAAGAAACATGTATTCATTTCCGATTTTTCGACTAGATGCAAAATCATCTTTTTGCAATTGTCAGCTACAGTTTCGTTCAAAATATCTCTGCTGGATAACTGCGTCAGACAGAAAAGAGCTAGTCGAAGTATTTTTGACATTTCGTATTGTGATTCAGGTAACTTTACAGATTTCACATCGATCTCGGTGTCCCTCAAGAGAGTTTGCATTACAGGACATGCACTTGAATTGGCAAATATTGTTTCAATAGTAGAATTTTCATCGATCCAAGAGTTGAAATAGTCCAGCGAAGAAAAGTCTGGGAGGTCGTTGATTGCATGAACGAAGGTCTCAAGAGAAATGTGTGAATGAAAAATGTGAATGAAGACGTTCTGGAGAAACTGCAAGATTTTTGGTTTTGGCGACTTCTTGAATTTCTCGATGGCACAATTTACAAAAGGTGAAACTGTGCAGTAGTTTGACTGCAAATTCGGGTCTAACTCCTGCCTGTTCATCAAATCTGAAAATGAAAATATTAAATTTTTTGAATTGAACCTTTGTTGAAAGTTACATATATTTTTTGAAATTAAATCAAAAGAATTTGAATTAAGTTACATTCATAAACGTCGTCCAAGGTTTCTATCGTGTGATTATCCTCAGATTTATTTTCCATTGACAGCGTTTCAATGTACTTTTCGTTATTCTGCTTTGCACTTTTTGCTATCTTAGCAAACCAGTGTGCTATTTCAATTTTCTCATCATTATCTTCCAGCTGAGATAATGCTTCAATCCAAATCACAATCTCGTCTGAGTGTCCATCAAAGAGTTTCGATAAAAGAGCTATCTGAACATCTTTTGTGCATTTTTCCGAAACTAGTAAAGTCAAGACGTTCACAAAGATTTTCTAAAATTTTCAATTTTAATCAGTGTTTTTTCAAAATAATGTTAAAGATAATCAGATAGAACAGTATCACTTTCAGGATACCTTCGTTGGATCAAAAATTGTCGGATCAATTAGCAGCAAAAATTTAATGACTTTAATTTTCAAACTCGTAACATCCTTATCTTCGTTGGGCATCTCTTTCAAATCGTTCAGAAGATCAGTGGGGTTGAAATTAACATCAATAAAAGTAATTTCAGGGATGATATCATGGTAGATTAAAAACAGATCTACAATTGAGTTTAAGTATTGCAGTTTAGTTGGAACTGAAATTTCCTTGCATGAGACTTCTTCTTCTGAGATGTTTGTGTTGTTCCATAATTTTAAAAGAGCATCCGGATCTGGTATATTCTAAAGAATAATTTTCAATGTTGAATTAATTTTTTCAATGTCGGTTCAATCAATAGAACACAAACATTAAAAACTTACTTGTGTGACGTAATTCTGAACATTTTTTCTGAATAGATCAAAGTTGACTTGACTTTTTTCAACTAATTTCAAAACTTGCACGACTTTGTCCAACATGGTTTTCAACAATTCAATTCCCTCGTATCGACAAATCATGTTTCCATTTTCAAGTGTCTTAATAATTGCACTATTGACAATCTTAAATGGCAGAATCACGTTCAGGAATGTGTTTGACAATTGAGCAGGAGGCTGGCCAGAAGTTTCACTCATTATGTTATCCAAGTTTATGGACTCAATGATCTACAAAGAAAAATGTTTTGCGATAGCTGTTAATTTTTCTTCATTTAATTTTCATCACGCAAAAAGTTGTCTCTTACTTTTTTAATGTAATTCATGGCAGATATCCATTTCTTTGAAACTCTTGACTCCAAGTAGGGCTCGACATAGCTGAACTGCGTTTTCACCAACCCTGGACAGGCTGTCAAAATTTCAACAATTAACTCAGCAGGTTTGTTATACTCCCACGGACATTCCAAATTTTGCAAAACTGCATTGACAATTTGATTGTTGCCCCGCACCGACGTCGAATCTGTGACACTATCTTGGAAAATAATCCCATGCTTTTTTGAAGTCAAAAGAGTCAGGAGAAAATCATGAAGTGTATCAACGACAATCTGAAAAAGAAAATAACCTTTTCAATGATTTTTAACAAGCGTAAAAATATTCTCTCAGTGTAAGGACTGTGACACTGCTTTTTGTCTGAATTATCGAAATGTTTCACCTCTTTTTCTTCCGGCACAACTACTCCAGAAACTTTTTTCCCTTTAACATTTGGACAATTCTTGGGTCCTTTCCAGTTGTACAAATTCATCAAGCTCTCGATGGCTCTATTTTTAAAAACAAACAGTTTCGTAGTTTTTGAGATTCCTTGTCTTTGTAAAACATGCTGCTTGATAGCCATCAAGAACATTCGCACGAGCTCGTAAGAGTCATAGACAAGTTCAGGAAATATGCTGCACAGGGCCTCTCGTTTGTCTAGCAGAGCTTTCGTAAGGTACACATTGTCTTGTAGCAGAAAAGCTAAGATGAAATGAATGTAACTTGTGCGAACACTGTTCGGGTCGCTGGGGTCCACCTGTTTCGTCAGCATAGCTACCATCTCTGGGTGCAACGATAAATGGTTCAAAAGTTCTCGAGACAAGGATGTTCCCAGATAAACAATTGCTGACAACAATTTCAAAACTGTTCTTCTCTGTTTTGCGTTGCTGTTATTGGACAGCATTGTGTGAACTAAGGGTATGTGTTCCTTAATGAAATATCTACAGGCTTGTTCTGTGCTGGCTACCATGTAGCCATATTTCGCTGCTATCCTAAAATGAAACATTTTAATTAGACAAAATAAGAAAATATGTTTGTATTCAATTTTGCAGACCTTTAAAAAAGGTAAGATTTTATTTTTCTTTCATTTTTGCAACTAACTTGACTATCAAAATCTGCATGGCTGTGAGAATCAAAGTGATGTCGTCAAGATTCTTTTTGTCAACTTTTTTCAGCATCATAACAATTTCATGGATGGTGCCATGAGCTTCCAAATACTTGTCAGCTTCATTGTACTCCGTGTTGTTTTCTTTGCACGCCTGGACGAATTTTCGCAGAGCTCCGATGCCGTCCTGCGATGTGAAACTTGTACGCATTTTTTTCCCATCCATTGGAGCCTCTTTTTTCTTGTCCACTTTTTTCATTTTCTTATCATCCATTGGAGCCTCTTTTTCCTTGTCCACTTTTTTCATTGTGTTTTCATCCATTTGAGCCTCTTTTTCCTCGTCCACTTTTTTCATTTTTTATTTCTTGTTCTATAAAATTATTAACATTCAATAGCAAGGAGTAAATTTGATTTATTATTGTACTGAGTTTGCAAATTTTTCATTTATTTATAATTGTATTAAACTCTTGATCGATTGTCAAATTAGAAAACAAAGGTTTTATATAAATTTTATGAAATTGTAATCGTGATATTACAGAGGTTAGAGACTCTTTTATTGAAATTAAAGAGTTACGATTGTTGGTTTGCCAAGATTCAACTGTAAACAAACTTACCTGAATGACGTTTAGAATAATTAATATTTTACAACTACTAACTATTGTTATTAACGATCACTACGACTGAAAATAAATCAAACAAGTTTTTCGGATGTTTTGAAAACGATCCCACGTGTGCGCAACAATGCTCACACTTTGACGCAACCTGAGCGCCATCTGTTCGTCTGACATTTGCTCAGTAGGTAACACGGGACTCTGAAACCAAATTTATGGTTCAAAAAAATAATAACAAAAAGTATTTAAAGAATTATCTACAAGTTTTTTTTTGCTCAACAAATAAAAAGTAACAAAAAGTATATTTGCAATTTAAAATTTGGAATTGTGAAAGTGAAAAAAACAAGTTTAAAATTAAAAAAATGAAGTTTTAAAACAAAAGACGAGACAAAAGATATCATAATTCCAAAGTGAACATATTGTCAACGCAAAAAAACGTGGTTAGTCAGGCCGCCCAGCTAATTGGATTTGTTGATCAAATAAGTCTTCCTTAAACGAATCGCGAAGTCTTATAAAAATTGCCTTGCTTTAGAACCACATCGCTGTGCCAAAGGTAACCAGTAATAAAGTTTCACAAGAACGTAGAAAATCGGGAAAAAATTGCTTTTGCAAATTTTACAATAAAAATTCTTTTTGGTGTGAAGTGTGATAAAACCACATAAAAGTCAAAAACAACAAAAACAAGTGAAACTTCAATAGTTTGAAAAGTTTCAGTTCCTGAAACTTTTGACCGAAAAAATTTGATTTGGTAAGTTTGAAACAATGATAAAAAATAAATAATCTTGAAAAAATTAATCTTTCCGAATTGAATCGAATCTTATATTTGCCAAATTGAAGTTTTTATCGAATGCTTTTTCGTAATGAAAAAATTTGCTTGCTTGAAATCCAATTTTCAGACTTAAACTTGATAACGGGAGACTCTGAAATGTTTATAACATTTTCCTAATTGAAATTCATGAATAAATTTACTTTTTTTTTTCATCATTCTTTTAGAGGTGTTGTTAAAGACAAACCTTTTCACCTTGGTGAGTTTTTTACAAGCAATATCAAAAAATCATTCGTTTTAATTGGTTGGAAATCTGAAGTTCAGGAAGTTTGATAATGAAATTTGATAGTGAATTATTACATATTCATTAAGGTGTTTTAGTCTAGATTGTTCAATTAATTAATAAATATTAACAATCTGGTTGGCTTATAAAGTAAAAACAAAAACATGTAAATACAATTTTACGTATCAAAAAGCTTCAAAATTGTTTTATAACAATAAAAAACGTTTATAAAAATGGTTTGTAAACAAATAAGAAATAAATTTTATTTATGTTATATATTTCGATATTTCGATTCCTCTCATCTTTGTGTTGCAGGCTATGAATTTCGTATGTACTTATTTGACCCAATTAATGTAAAAAATAATTAAACGAGTGAAATACATTGCATACAGATGTCAAGTTTATATTTGTTTCAATAACAAATTAAAATTGTTTGATTAAAAATTAAAATTAAAAGAAAAGAAACAAAAAAGATAAGTTACGAATACAACAATGCAAAAAAACCCGTAACTTCAATTCAATATTTGTTGTAATTTTACTACATTTATGAAAAAGATGTATTCTTATTTTAATTTTATCAGAATTGCTTTTGCTCAATTTATTATTTTATATTGTTTTTTATGGAAAAAAGCGTGACGCTAACATAACACACATCAATATTGATTTTACTGAGAAGACGCAAGCGCTTCTCGGGTTTGTTGCAGAGCCAGGGGGTGCGGTTGTTACCATGGATCCCAGTGTACTAGCCAACATGGACAAAGACGCACTGAAAAAGCAAATCGAGAACATGAAGTTCCAAGCGACAATGGAACGGTGGCCGCTTTCCAGATCTATCACTGCGTAAGTCCCAAATTCATCATCTGACCAGTCAAGTTTCAATGTTTTGTTACTTTTACTCTTTTAAATCCTGCTGAATTCAAAACAAACTCAAGATGAGAGCTCACACAGAGGGAGGAGGATATGAAGATGGAGTTCATAGAGGATACGAAAATCTGTTAAATCTGTTAACTTAAAATAGAACATTACTCAAAAAACAGTATTTGAAACTTTTTACTAACCGAACAAAACATTTAGACTGACTGAATTTGTTTAAAATGAAAGTAGATTTTTAGCTTTTTTTTAAAATGTCATCTTTACCAATAGCGTCTGAAAAGTAGGTCGTCGATCAAGATAGAAAAACGAAATTCGGTCGACATCAGTTGATCATTTTCATTCAGGGGGTTTTCATTTAAGGAGGGTGATTGTCTATCCATCAAAATATTGATCCCAACCAAAATCCGATCTTTCTCACAGCTGTAAAAGTGTACTATCAAACTAAAAATTTCCAATTTCATTAATTTCTTTTTTTTTAAACCAGTCCAAAATATTTTATATTTTATTTTATATTCGAAGGTGTCTTTTTTTTTGGATTGAGACGATTTATAAACCGACACGGTTTTCTAATCCGACACCATCGTGAGATAAAAATCGAAACCCCCGTCACAATGGAGCGTTATTAATCAAACGACCAATTCGACCCAGGAAATCGCGGGTTTTGAGCGCGGCGAAAGCGGTGTACGTGTTGGCTGGCTGCATTGTTATTATAAACGGCGGCGGCACGTTGCAACATCTCACGAGATGTGTGCACACGCGAGGAGGTGCAATTATATAAAGACGCGATGGATCGCAGATTATTAAGCAAGCCTGATTCATTTGTCTTGATGCGAGATAAGTAAGTGGACTGTTTAGGTTTGTTATTTATGGCACTTGAGAAGCCGTGTTAAACCTTGCTACCTCGTGTACCCGCGGATTGATCGTGTTGTTGAGATCATACGTGTAATGAGTCAAAGGTCAGGTTAACGATATTAATGTCAGTTTAACACCACCTGGTGTTATTTACGACAGTGTTAACTTGCATATACAAATGGAAATAAAATATAATTGTTTATTATTATCAATTAATAATAAATATAATAATAAATATAATTATTCTTATTGTCATTCGCTTATTCATTTAATATTTTAAATGTTAATTAACAAGAACAAGTGTCTTATTGGTTTCTTAATTATGAAAAACATTTAGACACTTCATCAGTGTCTGTGCTATGTCAAAACGTCGTATTTCAAGACACTATTTATATCGTTGAAACCAAAAAAAAATTTTTAATGAAAACACTTGATTTTGCAGTAAACTGTTAAAATTTATATGATTTGTTTGTAATTTTTATCGAATCGAAAGCATCGTTGAAAATGTTATTAATAGAATTAAATTACAACATTTCTATTCAATTCACACCAAATTAGATTTACGCGGAATACGATTTCAGGGTTTATTGCGATTCTAATTTGTGCCATGAAATAATCTCGTCGTTGTTTCATTAAATCCGATTTTTTCGCAATGTTGAATTTTTCCGTTTTGAAAAATACTTTATTTCTGGTTTTCGGAATCATGTTAGGAAAGCCCAAAGTTTCCATATACGGACTAAATATCTGACATTTGCATAATTTATCTGAATGGATCAATCATTCGTAGTTGTATCAATTAAAAGTTATGAAAAATTGCGTTCCCTTTCAACATTGACGGCCAAACAAAAATCAAATTAAAATAAACGATTCAATTTGAATACGCGTTTGAGTGTTATTTTAACATTGAAATTCATAAGGAAATATCAAATGTTGTCATTGACAGAATGTTGAAAAGGTGAGAGGAAAGAAGAAAAAAAATCAGGCAACGTTATTTTCTTTGGTTCAATTTTGATTTTACGTTCACTAAACAAATTGCACGATTTCCGGCACTAAAAGTAAAAGTCTGAACAAATTGACGGTTTAAAATAATAAGTTGAATGTTTATTTACTACGATTTTAATTAACAATTATAAATATTAATTATACGAAACAATGTTTTTTATCGCATTTTTAATTGAGTTTAATCTAATTAATTTAGAATCTTTAGAATTGATTAAAAATAATATATACAAACAAAATTATTGAAAATAATTTATTAATAACAAGTTTGCATGCTAATGAATCATAGTAAGAACTGATCTCGTTTATTCTTCGGTCAAAAACAGAGTTAAATAAAAATGAATGAAAGAGAGAAAGATAAATCCAAGGTTGAAAACGAAACAAGATCGCCTTGGACCGGCGACGATTAATGGAGTGTTTCGTGTAAAAAGAAAAAAACTGTTAAAAAAAGTTCGATGTCACTGAAAAAGACATCCGAGTATTGTCCGGGTCAAAGGCTTCGGTTAGAGTTTCTTCACTTGTGGCTTAAAACTAGCTTGTAAATCGTATCACATATTCAACCCATTCTTAAAAAACAATCAGTTTCTTAAATTAATCACAATATTCTAGAAACGAATTTAAAATGAAGAAAAAAAATTAATTTTAGTAGAAACCATTTTTCCGCACAATAAAATACGAAACAAAAATTAATCTACCAAAAAACGAGGAGCAAAAAAACAGACAAGGAAGAAAGATTGGAAATAAAATTCTTCTCCGAATTATCATATGAAAGAAAAGGATTTGTCATAAACTTTTGATCAGATGTAGTTCACCTGAGACTTTTGAACTCATTTTTTAATCGCTTTTTTTATATCTGCACTCACTTTATTTTTCATACCGGAACGTTTTCTTTTATTCTAATTTGGATTTTCTCCATCATGTTTTGGAGAACAACTTTTGATTGATCCAGTTTTAGAAAACGCGCGTGAGATAAACTGGAGAGATTTAATATTGTTTATTGGTTTTTTTGCTGGATCGGTGACAAAGTAGCCTGCGATTCCGGAAGGTCGATCCGATCCGTCGACTGTTCCCGTTAACGATTTGACGAATCAAAGCAGAAACGTAAGGAACTTTCCCTGTCGGCAAACTCGAGTGAAAGGCGCCGGTTATTCGCCAATCGCGCGAATTCTCTGTTTGTACTAGTTCAAACCATTAAATTTGCTCAGTTGTTTTTCTTTCACTTTGAAAAAAAAAAATTTTTTTTTTATTCAAGAATGATTTTCAAAAAATTTTTTTTTCTTAATGCAGATAAAAATGAAAATGAAAAGAATTTTTCACTTTCAACTTTTTAACAAAAACGCCGTTTTTTGATCTAAAAACATTCCACAAAATTGTGACTCGTAAACTGTTTTGAAAAACCTTTTTTTTTCTTTTCAATCAAAATATTATTTTATGAATTGATTTCTAATCCGAGAACAGGTTCCGAATTTCTATCCTTATTTCGAATCAAAAGCGTGCGCAAATCCTAACGGTAAGGCACAAGCAGAGATGTGCGCGAATGTAGTCCACCGGCTAACGGGGCGTGATAATTTTGTTTTCGTTGATGTTTGACTTGTCTCTCGTTTTAAAATCGTCAACTTTTTTTTTATTCTCAATGCCAAAAGAAATACAAATTTAAATAAAGGAAAGTGCTGCCGTACGAGAAAGTTTTGAACCCTGCACTATTAATTCATTTTAGAATTTACATACATACTTCTAGCGACAATTTAATTGCCTGCTTTTATAATTAGAGCAAAATCTTCAATCAAGAGAAACAAATAAATAAACCTAAAATAAATGAAAGCATAAGATAATTTCGCTTAATTGAACGGCCAATTAAAAAAATGTTAATGTTATTAGTTATTATTAAATGAAAAAAAAGTCACATAATTGTATGAAACAATCAAACTCGAACAATTGGCATTAATCTAACGCGACCCACATATGAGTCAGTGTAGTTTTTTTTCTCACAATCATTGCTACGTCAAGCTGTATCGGTATTAGTAATGATCGATGCGTTGCATATTTCAGAATCGTGTTTTCATAACGATCGCAGGAAGATCGTCTGAACAAGAAAACCAGCGAGAAAAAAAGTGCGCTAAACACGCTCGAGTAGACATGCATATCGCACAGTCCGAAAGCTTCCTTCGCGTATGTGTTTTCCTTGAACGCAAATCCTCGTAATAATTCCCTTTCACCGTGCGCGCCGTGTGGCATCGCGCGACTGGTAACAAGGTTCGCTCGCACAAACGCGTCGCGAAAAGCACCAAGGCATTCATTGTCCGTGACGAGCTTTCGCACTCTTTGACACGCAGTTGCATTTTGTTCAACACGCCGCGCGTTAAATGACATGTAATCGTTGCGAAATCGCGTGAGATCCAAACGATTAGAAAATCTTGGAATCGATTGTAATTGATACATTTTTTATATAACATTCTCATCGTGTTCATTTAAAATGAAAATAAATATTTGCTTTTTTTTACCAATCTGCATTTCTTTTCTTTTTAATTCAATAATTTGGATGATTTTATAAGAATAACTTGTTGTTTTCGTCCTTTGTTAATTAAAAAAGTTGCAGGTTCAAGTTTTATTTTCGGTCAGAATGGACTACATTAATAACATTAAGAGAGAGGGGAGGTTTTTAATTAAGAGATTAATTAGCGTTGTTCTTTGAGAATTTATATTACATGTAATTTTTTTAATTTGCAGTATGCGGGAGTATGTAGAGGAGAACGAAAAAAGTGACCCACTAATTCACGCGCCTGACAAGAAGAACAATCCATGGGCAGAGAAGGGCAAATGTGTGATAATGTAAATCTTCAAAACAGGTATGACTCATATTCACATTCAAAAGAATATAAAAATGTATTTGTGTACAAGTAAAGGCGTACATAAAATTTTTTTTTATTGAAAGTAGTTTATTTTTATGAAGAAAAGGAAAGAAAAAAACAGAATGAATAGAACTTTATTATTGGTTGAGATTGAAATAACAGAATAATTTTTGCAGTTCGATTGAGGATAAATGACGTCCTCGAAACAATTGGCCCACGAAATGAAGTCAGTTTCCCGGAACTGAAAGAGCAAGGATCGAGACCAGATTTAGGAACGATAATCAACTTGGACCAAAGTCTGAAATGTTTAGCAGCCATTTCCATGAGACTAGCCATTCTCACGAATCAATTTTTGAGCGTTGTATTTATTAACTGCCGTCGCTTCCGCGAGGGTAATCTTCGTCTCTGAACTTCCGAATTTGTATCAACCTCGATTAAAATTACCTTCGTGTGGTTGTTAAACTTCTGAATAGTTTTTGTTTGAATTAACAATTTTTTTAATTAATATTTTGTCAAAGATCTAGTCTTAAATGCCCCTTTGATTTTAGTTATTCATTTGAAAACAAAGATGAAGAAACTGATTTAGTCAAAGTTTAGTTACCTGAGTTAATTTATTAATAATTTATTTATTATTAGTAACAAATGATAAATTATCGATACATTCATTAGAATTTATATCTAAATCATTATATGGATTATCTATTGTATCAATTAAGACACCATCAAAAAAATGTGTCTTTTTCATTTAAAAATGTTGTAATAAAATCTTTGTACCCGTCTTAAAATTTTGATTTTCATTTATTCCTTCAAGAAAAAAAAGTTTTATTGATTTTTACATTACTCGTTGTTTGATGCAAAAATTATTTCACTTACAAAGATGGTGAAGAATAATTTCCAACACAATGAGCATGCTTTTAAAGTTGTCAGAGAATCATACACACAAGTTTATTAAACTCAGACTCGGTTATGGATTGTCATATAATTTACTACAATAATCTGAACATCGATATAGAAATATGACACTGGTGGTTTCTATTGCCACAAATAGCCATTAGAGAAAGTTTTCTATTTCCTTTCAATTTAAATTATTAGGATGCTTTGCTTCTCGAGACGAGTATAAATGCCAGATTTGCGGTCACTCGAAATTCCATACTAAATGAGAGGACGAGAAGACATCTGGGTACTGAGATTTGTTGATAAACGAGAAACAAAGAACACCTGAGGCGCAATTTAAAATCAAATTTACAATACAAAATAAAGTTGCAGAAAATACAGTCTCATGTAAAAATTAGTTTTATGTATTTTCAGGTACATTCAAAATATAGTTAACTTTTTTTTGAAATTTTACGACAATTGCGGACTTATTTTGTAATAATGCAAATGAATGAAAATATTCTTTATTTTATTTCCATGATAAAGTCGGAATATTTATCTATCGTCGTCATAATATTTGCCTTCTGAGCTATGAAATCAACTACTTTATTAAAACCAACTGTTATCTTGAAATTTATCGATTGTAAATGAAACATAAAAAATACCAAAATAAAACTGAAAGTTGTCACGACTCCATTTTCTTAAGAAACTAGTTTTTCTCAGAGATTCAACATTCATGCAAAATTTTGATCCAAACTTTGTCATAACTTGCGGATTTTGCAATTTTCAAAATAGCTGTGAAAATATGGCCTGCAAAACAAATTTGGCTCAACTTTAAACAAATTTGTTGCTAGCTTAGACAAAATGTGATTTGACAAAATGTGTTTTAAGATTGACAGGATTGCTGACAGCTCGCGTATCATAGCTGGCCCTGCCACATGAATTCTAACTGAAAGAGCGTTCTCAGGGGGGATTGGCGTTTCACTCTCGCGTTCCCATTTAGCTTCACTGGGATTGGATATGTACGATGCATGGGGCATAGCGGTGTCGCCACTATAGTTAAAATGAAAGGCACTTAATTGTTGTGTCTATAATATTGCGCGCGGCAAATATACTAAATTTAAGAATGATAGTTTCAGTATTTCCTGAACAGCTGTCAGAGCTAGACTAAGAGTACGCAACCGCCGATCATGTGGCGGAAGATCGCTGATTGACTCGAATTGTTACCATTTTTTTCCACGGAAAGTGTAGTGGTTCCAGTTTTTCATCCACTCAGTTTTTTCCACACTTTTCAAGGACTGAAATTATTCCTGCAACGGTAAGGATTTCAGACAGTGCGCGATTTTTTTTTCGTTCACCGAAGAAAAATTTTGTTTCGAGTGATATATTTTTGGTTTCAAGATTTTAAAGTGGTTTATACATTTTTTGTTTGAGTGTTGGTTGATTTTTGGAATCTAAAGGGGGGCTGGATAATTGTGAGGTGACCACTAAGACGGAGTTGAGTGACTAAATTTTTTTGTCAAATTGACTAAGTTTTGCGGCATTATGTAAAAAAAAGTGCGCCTTTCGCTACGTGCAACCCGAGAAAACAGCGCCTACCTCGCGTCCTGGCGTGTCTCACTTTATACGGAAAGTGGATCGCGGGGCACGACTTTTGAAAAATTGAGAAAAGTGCCGAAATTGTCAGCGACATTTGTTTCCAACGAAAGTCGGAAAGAAAGTGATCCGTTGGAAATGATGCGGTGCCAATTAGCATGTGCGGCTTAATTAGTCGAGCTGCGGATCTCGCGACTGTAAAATTGATTCGATAATACGACCCATCATTTTTTGTCGACTTTCGCTCTTCTAGAATCTGGTTTCTGTTATAACTTCTTAGTTTTTAATCACTCCGAATCCTAGTTTCTCCAAAAAAAGTTTTCACTCCGTTTAAAAATCAGAGCTGGTGGTTTACTTAAATTTGATCACGAGAAAAAAATGCAGGTCAATCATTTTTCATTTGTTTTTCCAAGGGTAAATACTGTTTGACGTATTTCCAACATTCTTTTTTTGAATAATTTTTCAATCCACAAACGTTGTGATGCGTTGTGATTTTTGAAAGTTTTGTGAAGGTCACTGTTTGAACTGCATAAATTTTCAACCATGGCTCCAACGACGATATTTTGTCCTTCTTTCGCATGGAAATTTTATGGTCAAATGAAAATTCATGTGAAACAGTGGAAGATAAAAAAAACGGTTGAAACAAAAATGTTAATTCAAGAAGGGTGAATTTTTAATATTTATAAAACAATTAGTGCAAAATGGTGATCTTGTGCGTGATAATTGAGGGATGGAAAATTGTAACTGGATTGTATAATGGAAAAAGAAAATTGCCTTAATGATGATGAATACAAAACTGAATGAATGGGAAGGAAGTTTATTATGGTCTGTTATTCTTAATTAATGGCTTAATTGAACAACTGAAATTATGGGTTTTCAATTTTAGATTGCATTGAAAAAATGTTTATTATTCATTTACAAAAAAAAAAGCTAAAAAAAATTTATTTTATAAAGATAAAAGTAAGATAAAAATAATATATTGTATATTCTTTTTGAACAACTCTGTTTTCTGCATTGTAAATTTATGGTAATAAGATTTACCGTGAATGAAAAAAAAAATTTATAATCAATTAATTAATTCAAATTATTCATATAAATTTAGTTGAAATTGACATTGATTAAAAAAAAGGTTACGAATTTCTCAACCGGGTCGAATTTTAAATAAAAAGTTCAAAACTTTTTTCGTGCGAATGAATTGCGCGTTACAATATTATGGCGGCTATATACAAACATTTAATATACAGTACGGATACGCACATTTTACATAACTTATATTAAATATCAAATTGATAAAAATTACATAACAACTTTGCAAGATTTTTATTCCATCACATTTCAATTAAAAACATTATTGGCATTAAAAAACCTATAGAATTCAGGAACTTACAACAATTTTTTTGTCAAATAAAAAAAGAGTGACATTTAAACTCATTGTTACCGGTGCGACCCAATTTTTTTTCTACTCGAAATTTCGCGAGAGCGGGAAGTGGTGCGCGGATTACAAAATGCTGTTAAAAAAAAGTAACACGCTCAGAACCAGTACCTGTTCGGTCAAAATGGTTTTGTTCGATTTTTTGAATGCCTTCCACCATGTGTTGTCCGTCCTCTCACTTTCGTCGTGCGATAACCTCGCACTTAATTTCAAAAGGGAGCAACTAAAAAAAAAGACAGAGAGAAAAACAAGAAAAAAATAACGGATGAGCTTACTTTTCCTCAACTGAACAATTTTTCTTCTCTTCTATATAGCCGAGGAACGTAGTTTCTATTTAGCAGCTATTTTTTTGGTCTTGTCTGATCGGGATGAATGATTTTTGGGAGTCTAAAATCGGTTTACGTAAAGGTCTATATGTAACATTTTTATATTACATAAAAATGACGCACTGAACACACGCGTTACATAAATGTGTCATATAACAGATCCATTGCACTTGCATGCTTATTTACGACACAAACGCGTTGCCGTGAAATGTATTATATTCGGCAGCGAACGATCGGCTTATCGATTTTGATCCGTCCGCTCTTCACCTTCTTCGGCGGCGATCCGCTCGGTCGGACTTTCGCAACTCGCTTTCATGAAAATTCATGCAAACCGACTTTTCATCACCAGAAATCGATTGGCTCTTTCGCAATTTGAGAAGAAGTTTCGAAAAAATGTCAACATCTTTAGTAAACACTTTTGTTTGTTTTTTTTTTTTAATTATCATTCCTTTAATAAACAACCAATCCAGTTAAACTTATAAATAAATTTTTTTTTAATTTTTAAATGTCGTTTGGATTTGATTTTTTTTAAATATTATCAGATTTTGAACCGATTTAAGGACAATTTCGTCTGAAATTTTGACAGGATACAAGGGCTTGTTCAAAAGCGGAAGCAATATGACAAGACTCGAAACGTGTCTCGCGTTAAAATCGACTTGCCACATTTGGCGTTTAAGTTACAACGCGATCGAAATTATTCATCCGACTGTAAAAAAATTCTAAGCTTCCTTCTTCTTGTTATGCATGCAAAATAGAAGAAATTGTCCGCATCGTCACGAATTTTCATCATGATAAAAGTTATCCCGTGCGAATTCACCTTTTAAGGAACGAGGAGGAAAAATTCGTTGCGATGATTTTTCGATTGGCTTTCATTTTATGGTAATTACAAGAAAGTTTTGCATTACGCGATTTATTTGCGAGATCTGTGAACACTTTCGTCTCTGTGATTTTTGTTGATTTTTTAGATTGTTTGATCAGCTTTTAGAAACTGATTATGCAAAATGAAGAATATACAATAGGAAAATGAATACATTGTCATGCGAATTGAGAATTAAAAACTGTCAAACTCAAAACTGTTTTCAAAAATTATTATACAAACTTCTCTGAATTCGTAAAAACAAAACAATTTATTTCGCAAGAGTTTTCAATGTTAAGTGGTTAACATTATGCAAGGCTTTTAGAATGTTGAAGAAACGCAAGATTTTGAATGATTTGCGACCCCTCTCATGCAAGTATTATAATTATATTTCTCCAGTTGCGAGAAATCTCACAATTCAGAGCACCTTGAGAAACTTTTTTTTAATTTAAAAATTACTCAAAAACGTTTTGCTTTTTTTCGCTTTTGCAAAATTTCTGCAAAAAGCATTACAGAACGCCCTTTGTTTATCTCAAGTTGTTTATTCTTAGTTTATGAAAAAAATCAACGATTAAATTTCCCGTTTATCATTGAAGTGATTTTAAAAAATGTAACATTTATTTAAAATTTTTTTAATACATACATTTTATTTGTTGTATTATTTTTTTTGCAAATGTTTTGGCACGCTATTGGACGACGGTCAAATGGAAAGCTAAGTCCGTGTCACGGTGGAAACGAGAGGTAGCAGTTTGCGGTACTTTCGAGTCGAGTATAAAGCGTTTCTTGACGAAGGCGTGGTTCGCGAATTGTCCCCAGTCGACACGCGTTTTAACCACACTATTCTTGTACTTTTACCTTTTTGTGATCCAATGGAAATTTCGCTACATTTGATAGTCTGTACTCCAACCGTCGCACCAGAAAGAGAGAAAATAAAAAAAAGACAAACCAAAATTAATTTGTATCTTGTTCATTTCTTCATTAAGACTAGATATTTAGCGGTCCAACTTAATTAATTAATCTCTAATGAACAGTGATTTTAAATTCGTTTTACGCCGCTCTGAAGCATTGTGCGGCTGCAATGTTTGTAACAATGCCGGCTGGTTTCCACAATCCATTTATCCTCATTTTGTACCGCTGAATAGTCTTGCGAAACATTTTTTATTCTCAAATTCACATGTCTAATTAAATTGCAATTTCCTTGCATTTTATTCCCTCAAATTATCAGCGTAGATCAACACCAAAAGCGCGGACGTCTGATTTGCTATTAAATCTATACAAGACGAGTGTTCAATCCTCATTTTTTTAAAAAAAAGTTGTTAAGTGATTTTTTTTCGTTTAGTTTTTTTTTAAATGGGTTGGTGGAATAAAACGACAAAAGTTGTTTTGATTGGGATTCGTTTGTCCCTGATGAGATAATGTATCAGGGGACAATTTCAGACAAAAGATCTGAATGGTCGCACAGGCAGAATTTAATTTTGAGTTTCAATATCACGTTCGGGCTTGACAATGCAAGGCTAATTGTCGGTTGCGGTTAGAATAACGTTAAGAAACGCGAGACAATCCTGCGACATTCATCTCACAGCCGAGACAACAATAACGTGCGCAACGTATGAAAGAAAAGGGGGACACAAAGCGTGTCGCAAAGAATACGCACTCTGGCGACCGGCTCCGGAAATCCGAACAGTCTTGCTACAATGTTTATGTTAATCCGTTTCTTGTTTACGAAATTGATTAAAGTAAATATAACAAAAAACGATTGAAAAAAGCCGGAAGAAACATTACAAAATTTTTCGGGCGTCAAAAAAATTGTTTGATCTGGACTTGAATGTTAATTCAGCTGATTAACATAAATTGAAAATAAAGGAAAGATGATGAAAGGCGAACTGATAAACACCGGGACTGGCTGCGAATATTGACACTTTAACTGACAATATCATACACCTGCGTAATCATATCCCATATTCCAAATGGTTATTATTATTTTGGTTGAAAGTGCAACAGCCTTTCTATTAACCTCACTGCTTATTGCTCGATAAAATTTGATAAGTGTGAAACTACTGTAGTAATAATAAACATTTAATAACATAATTCTGTTGATTAACACATATACACCTATTAGAAAAAAATGTTCAATAACAAAAAATTATGCGAAAGTTATTATTTTATATTCACTTTTGTTTGTTTCCGTTGATAATAAGGAAAGACGTACTTTTTTCTTATTATTAAAGTTGTTTAAACAATTTAATAAAAAAAAGTGAAACTAAAAACGAGGAGACGAGAAAAATTGTTTCGTTTAATTAATAATAATACGTCGAAATTGACAGTTTTCTATACTAATTGCATGGATTTCAAGCAACGAAATTATATAGTGAGACAAATTTTTATAGCAACGAAGGTTATTAGGTCATTGCCTTCTCAAGTTAGATTGAATTTTTTAATTGACTTTATGTCGAAAGTGATGACATTTCGTTTGTAATTCTTTTTTGCCTGCAATGAAAGAATTAAATTTTGTATCGATTCTTTTATTAGTTGAGAAAAGTATTGGGATTGCAGGTAGTTTGAATTTGCGACTTTATGCAATGTGCAATTACAGCTTCATTCTTTATTTGCGCATCTGACGTCGAATTTTCGTGTTTAATGATTGACTTATTGCTAAAACGTTAGGCAACAGAAGCTTTATATATGCATCGGTTTGAAACATTTTTATATTTCTTCGAAAATGTAGGCGCGCGTTACTTCATCGCTTTGTTCGCAATTTTTTATTTCGATTAAAAATCGATTACGATCTAGAGGCTTATTTTGCAATATAATTTAAACAATTAAATTTAAAAATGTTTGATCCAAAATTAAAAAGAGATTATGATGATGATAATCTTAATAATTTACTAAAAATGATCTCGGCTGGTTTTCAAAAAGAATACAATTTAGTTTTCAAGCTTTGGTTTCATTTTTCATTTTTTTTTTTTTTTTTTTGCAAAATTATCACATTGCAAGTACACAATTGGAAAGTACCTGCGCAAACTAATCGCCATTGTCACTGTTTAATGTCTGTGTCAGGAAATTTATTACGAGTTTCATAATGCGAAAATAATCATAAGTCGTTGTGAATTTTATATTTATTCATCTGCGTTCAATAACATTTTCCGACAAGCTTCAAAGAGAAAGCGAAGTAAAAAATTGACGGTTTTCTAAAGCCAACAATTTAACACTCCATAAAATCAATTTTTAATCAAATTCGCAAAAAATTTATCTCTCCAATAAATCATTCTCGAACAAAAAGTTTCAACTATTTACACTATATGAACAAATTAATGTCAATTATTTCATCTGACATTAAAAACAAATTGTTTACAATCAGTCTTGGTGATCTAATGAAGAGCTCAGCACTAAAACACAAGTCATGTTCGACAGAAGCTGCCTATTAGCATATACGAGTGCTATAGTTCAACTAGATATATCTACACAACTAGCAACACACCCAGTTTGATATTATTTTCAAAGAAATGATTCAAGATTTGATCAAATTAATATAAAATTAAAACTAAATTATTTAACAAAATTGATATTTTATTTCATAGGATTATAATTGTAATTTTTCTTTCTTCATTTTCAATCAGTCAAATTAATTTCAAATTACAGTTGATTAAACTATAAATTGATTTACATTTTCTAATAAAGATATAAAAAAAAATTGGAACATGATTTTTATGGAAAAAGTGTTTTATTTTCCATATTTTTTAGAATCAAATTCAGGTAGTTGTTTCACTGCCTGGGGAAAAGTGATTGCGAAACGATATTTCACTTATGATGTATATATGAGTTTCGAGGAGCAATATTTCGCACGTTTAGTGTACAGTTAGGATAGAGTTTAGCTGAGTTACAGACATGTAAATGAATCAGCGAGGTAAAAGTGATCCGCTCGCTTTGGGAGAGAAAATTGAGAGCCTGCAAGCGGTCGATTGAACTGTACTACTTAAGTCGAGAGATTGGGAAAAACGTGCCGATCGGATATTAGAGTGCCTCGATCTCGGATGTCTCAACGCAATTGGGTCATTTTTGTATAAGGATTATGTGCCTCAATGAAAGGCAAATAAGAAAGGAGAAGTCACTTTTAGGTTTCTGCTGGTTATGACTTTTAATTTTGTCCAAAACCAGATTTAACAAACCAGATTAAATTTTTTGTCGTATTGATCAGAAATACAAAACCAATAAATAAATTATTTAAATTATTAAATGTACGCTGATGGAAGAAATTTTAGAAATCGATTGTTTTTAATTGTAACGTTGACTGAATATTTCGCATAATCTGAATGACAAAGTGTTTGTGTCATTGAAAAAAAAACGTTAAAAAATGTATAAACGAATGCAGATGAATGCGGCATCGTTTCGCAATGATGATTATGAATATTGGTACTTCGGAATGAGTATTTTTTCATTTAATCGTAGAAACAGTGAAAAATGTATCGGTCGCAATAATAAATGTTAATCACAATTTGTGTTCGCTTGCTTTCAAAAGTTTATGAATTATTCAAAAATGTATAACGATCGCACGATATGTAATCCAAATTTAGAAATTTGTTTCGCAAAAGTCGTGCGGTTTGCTCGCCGTTTATTAAACTTGATTTACAGTGCAACTTTAATCATCACTGGAAAAACAAAAAAAAATCAATCAATCAAGCACGTTAATTGATTCCACTTATAAAACTAAACGAATCAGTTTCAACTTTCTCGACTCTTGATTTTTTGTATTATTATTTTCGTACTGATGTTTGGATTGTCCGAAAAGAAATGTTTGTAGAAGAACAGTAAAAATTTTGATTCCAACTGACAGGAGAACCTGATCGTTTTGTTTCGTAAAGTGAATGACATTATTAATACGAAGTGAAAGCAAGCCAAATGTGGTATACGACTAGACACATTTTGCTCCGAAGGTTTTTAGTTGTTTGTTCATAAATAAAAGTTGAAAAACCGTATAATTACTTCTTTAACGTTTTTCTTTTCATTTGTTCGATTTTTACATTACATTTTTTTATTTAACAATTTTTCACATTCATTAAAAAACAATATATTTTTCAACTCCGTTTTTTTTAATGTAAATAACTTAAGATTTGAAAAAATTGGTAAACAATGTTTTGCCCATGATGATTTCAAATTTAGTTACTTCATACAGTTAACATTTGTTTACAATTACTAAAACTCGTTTTCTCTGTAATTATTTTTCTACCTGTTATTTTTTAATTTTAAACTTGAATCGTGTCAATTGTTTCTTCTTTTGTAACAACATTGTTTTGCTAAACCATAAAAATGTGTACTTCACTGAATATCTGACAAATATGACGGCTGAAAGAGTACCTTCATTTTTCTTTTTTTAATTCAAATTTTGCCTTTAACAAGTTGGGCGCATCACGAGCAAATTGAGCTGTTGATGGTTCGACATCAACATACAATCGTGAAATTGTATGCCATGCATGCAAACAATAATTTACGCAATGTGTTATACATAATACATTACAGATGAAAACACCGGCTGGATAAGTGTTACAAATCTTCAGGCACACTTTTTTTCATTGCAATTTCTCTCGTTGCGCCATTGTGGATCGCGAGGTGTAAACCAAGTGTTCCATATGCTACGGTGCCCGTAACATCCTACATGTGCCTGTAATTATATTGCAATGAACAATGAACACCTTGATGTCCATCACAGGAAAAATTTAAAAAACAAAAAATTAGCAATTTAATTTGACTTAAGAATTCAGTCAACGTTACAATAAAGAACAAATTTCAAGAAAAGTCAAGTTTCTTTCTAATTTGTAGATACGAAAATTTTGTTCAGTGATAATTATCAATACAAGTTCATAAATATAATAAACATTAAAACCAGTCACGATTAAATTTTGAAAATGGAAAGAAAAGTGGATTCTTTTAACGTCATATCCTTTCTAAAATGGAGGTAAAAATGTAATAGTAAAAGTTATTGGCAAACAAGATATGATTCGCGATCGAACGGAGCCTGGTGATTAATCGTAGACCGGGATAAGCGGTGCGAGCATTCAAGTAAAGCCGTTGAGTAAAAGAGCGACCTAGAAAATGCACGCACGCGAGAGACGTCTCACGATGAAACTGAACGTTCACTTGACGGATACTTCGATTTGTCATAGATTATGGATTTCGAATCGATAAATGAAAGTAGAATCCCGCTGTTGATCGAAAGTAACAGTGAAAATGTTGCACTACAAAAATCATGCTTTTACACTCGTAAAAATGACCATTAAAAGAAAGAAATCGGTAAAATCAAAGTTGATTCGATCTTAGTGATCAATCCAGATTTGTCAATTAATTAAATTATAGCCTAATCTGTTGATATCCAAATAAGTTAATTGAAATTGAAAAAAATGTTGACACAAAATTATAAAATTGTAGGTAGAAAACTGGAGCAATCATATTTTAAAAGAAAATAAGTTGAATTATAAAGAGACAAGGTTGTATAGATACTTGAAATTTAAATGGATGTTGATTGTAACTAATTGAATAGATGTACAGATGTTGACAGAATATATCAGCATTTAAAAGCCAGTGTACACGTGTTAGAATTCAATTATTTTGAATCTCACCATTTATTATAATAAACAAACACCCGAGACTTTAAAGATCGTAATTTATTCACTCGGCAATGCAGTGCGAGCATCGTTATGACTTTTCAGTTTGGCTGCAACGTCCACATTAATCTCAAATGTCATCGCTTCTATAACGTTAATCTTTTAATTTCACGTTTCTCACTTTTACAATCGATTGGTAGTCACCTGTTTCGACAGCGTAAACAAAATTGGTTTAGATCGAAAACTGATCGATCATTTCCTTCTCTTTTCCGCTTCATGTGTGACGCGAGATGTGACGCAATCCTTGATCGACCATACCCGATTTAGAGCTACTTGTTTATCGAAAATATATCTAAAAAATGAAAACAAATTTTTTCTCTTTTAATTAAAACTAGTCGTAGAAACTAGAACTGAAATAAATAAAATATCGAGACATATTACCTAAATTATTAATTTATGATTTTAAAAAAACGTTCTTGAGAGTGATTGAACTTGGGATCACTCGGTGTGTAATGCTTATTTTGATTGAGTGCGAAGGTCTTGAGTTGTGAAAGTGAAATGTTTGCATGTGGTAATGATAATCAAGTAGAACAATACTTTATATAGAATAGAAATGGAAAATGCGTAAACAATGGTGCATGAGAATGTCTCAAGTAAGCAGATTGCGTGTAAAAAAAATACATTCCTGTGAAAAAAGAACGGTATGGTCCGAAGCTATTTTTTATTTCTCAATAGAAAATTTCAATTTACAATGAAAATTAGAAGAAGAGATAAACAAAAGTAATATAAAAATGTAATTAATTATTATATTAGGTTCTATTTCTTCGAATTTTAATTGAAAACGTTTGTTCAAGTCTAAATTTTATCACGCGTGACAAAATGTGACATGACTGTAAAAATTTTCGGGTGCAAAGACCGGTAATGAAGAAAACAGAATTTCGTAATAGAAATTTAATTAAATAATGTCCTCTCTTAGACGGTAAGCCGAACGAGTATAAAAGTTCATTCATCAGTATTCAGCAGACATTCTTCGAAAGCGGCAACATGCATACAGACTGCGCGTCTCTTTCGTATGCACATCAGATTATCGTGACGCCGCAAAAATTTTATATCTCGCGTTTGTAATCCTTTTTTAATCTGACGATCGATTTTCAATGTTTGGCCACCGAAACCACGACTTTCTCTCTTCGTAATTTAGAAAAATTTTCAATCGAATTTACAAACCTTCCAACTTAATTTGTTGTAAATTCATTAGATGATTTTGATACAACGCTAAAATAATTTCAACTGTTCAAAACATTTGTTGATCCAATAATTTTTTTTATTTTTTGTAACAAAAAGATACAATGTCACTTTTTTATCCTGCAATCAAGCAAAATTAAATTAATCACAAGAATCGTAATTGACATAATTACAGTGTTTGCCTATACATTTATCCAAGTAATAGAATTATTATTCACTTTCAAGTAATTAGTTTTAAAAAGTAGGAGCCAAGTGTGAGGAAGAATTTTGGTTAATTTGAAAGTAATTTTGAATTTCCTGTTTTGTTGCAGATGAAGAGCCCGTTAGTTGCGGCATTGTTATGCTTCGTTTTGCTAGCAGGAATCACCGAAAATGCGGAAGGTGAGCTTCAGAGAAAGGGACTTTCGCGGTGAAGAAACGCGGAAAGTCCCATGAAATTAATGAGGAAAATGTAAATTCTTCATTTTTGTGAATATATCAGTTGTTTTTGTTTGAACAAAAGTTTTAAACACAAAAAAACAGAGATATAAAAAGATACTATGAACGTTGAACGGGCAAAAAGTTTCTACAAGTTTCTTTGTATTGTTTAAAATTTTTTAAAAATGCCAAAAATAAGAGAAGCACAAATATAAATGTGACGTACTTTTTTGAAAGTAAATTTAAATTACATTGTAATATAAGAAACTAAAGGAAAGAAATTGTTTGCTAATTTTTCACAGGTGCAAGAAAGAGATTTCGAAGGCCAACGACAGCCAGTCCGGCTGTCTCAAGTGACCAGGAAGTTTCGGCGAGTGTAAACAGGGTGAAACTGACACGAAATCGGATTAATTCGAAGAACACGAAAACCGAATTATCGACTGGAAAGGATAACGATTACAAGGTAAAAAGATTTCGTTCCACTCTAAATTCAATTACCAAACTACAACTTAACGAAAATAAAAAAATGCTAACTGCGATTACGCAATTTGAAAGAAAAAAAACGAGTTGCGGAAGATGATGAGTTTCAAAGGCGATTTTGAAGAAATCCGAAGAGACGCGTAAATGTATATAATTAGCGTGACTTTTCTTCACACTCCGGAGGTCGCTGATTGAATTGAAATCTTTGTTGCAGGTTGTGTGTTATTACACTAATTGGTCGCAGTACAGAACTAAAGTTGGAAAATTCACACCCGAAGACATTCAGCCTGATCTTTGCACGCACATCATATTTGCATTCGGCTGGTTGAAGAAGAATAAATTAACCAGTTTTGAGTCAAACGATGACACGAAAGATGGAAAGGTCGGCCTGTACGAACGGATAGTCAATCTCAAAAAGGCCAATCCTTCACTCAAAATCCTTTTGGCTATTGGTAAAAAAATAAAAAATATTTATCCTTTATCTCTTATTACAATTAGAGTATAAAAGAAACAAAGGAAATTATTAATTCAAGAAATTTATTCTCGACCCGAGAAAGTTTTTTTAAGCTCTAACTTTGAAGAATAAAAAATTAAGGTGAATTTCAGCCCTTTAAAATTAACCCTAAAAAATTTGAAAAAATTCATTCAAAACTGAACTTAAAAATTATAAAGAAATTGTGAAATAAATGAATTAGCGAGTGACGTAACTAATGCAATACCGTTTATTAGGTGGTTGGTCATTTGGCACACAGAAGTTTAAGGACATGTCGTCCACTCGATATGCAAGGCAAACTTTCATTTATAGCGCGATACCATATTTACGTGTCAGAAACTTTGACGGCCTGGACATCGACTGGGAGTATCCAAAAGGGGGCGACGACAAGAAGAATTACGTCCTGCTGTTAAAGGGTATGCCGTGCCATCACGCACAAAACCATGTTACGCAATCCATTCATAATTTATTAATGTGTGCCATCCGCAAACAAGTTCTCCCAAAACGGTGGCTTTGATATCGAAATCATGGCGGTGAAATTAATCAGTGATGTACTTTTGCAGAGTTGAAGGAGGCTTTCGAGGCGGAAGCTCAGGAGAGGAAGAAACCACGATTGCTTTTAACCGCTGCTGTGCCCGTAGGTCCGGATAATGTTAAAAGTGGATATGATGTTCCAGCAGTATCTAGGTAATTAGAAAAGTCCAAGACCGTATTAAAGTTTCCGTCTGGAAAGTATTAAGGTCTCTAGAATTATATTTTATTTGTTACTTTTATTAAAATAAATAACAATAACTCTTAAGAGACGAAAGTTCATATTCTCTATGTTCTAAAAAATATAAACTGTTTTTTTTTGTTTTTTTTTGTCAAATTTACAGTTATTTGGATTTCATAAACTTGATGGCATATGACTTCCACGGAAAATGGGAACGAGAGACTGGTCACAATGCACCCTTGTACGCCTCATCGCTAGACTCTGAGTGGCAGAAACAATTGAGCGTGGATTTCGCAGCATCGTTGTGGGTTCGTCTTGGAACGCCTAAAGAAAAATTGATCATCGGTATGCCAACCTATGGTCGATCTTTCACGTTGTCAAACCCGAGCAACTTTGGGGTTCATGCACCTGCCAGTGGAGGAGGTAAAGCTGGAGAGTTCACAAAGGAATCGGGTTTCTTAGCTTATTACGAGGTAAACAAAAATTAGAATTCATAACAAAAACAAAACTATGACTAAGAAATGACTAACAACGAAAAAACAAATAATAAAAAATTTATTCTTTTCAGATTTGCGAATTACTCCAAAATGGAGCAGTTTACATCTGGGATGACGAGATGAAAGTGCCATATCTCGTCAACGAAGACCAGTGGGTAGGATTTGATGATGAGAGGTCAATCAGAAACAAGATGCATTGGCTGAAGGATAAAGGATACGGTGGTGCTATGGTCTGGACCGTGGACATGGACGATTTCAATGGAACGGCTTGCGTGGGGAACGTTAGGTATCCACTGATCGGAGCGATGCGAGAGGAACTGCGCGGAATTTCACGAGGAAATGGAGCCAAAGATGTGGATTGGACTGCAGTAGCATCGACAGTCGCGGAAACAATTATCAAGAAACCGGAACCGTACAAAATCTCCGTCTCCGAAGTATTGAACAAAGTTAAGAAACCGCACAAAGTGGCGACCCAACTGGTCATCAACACACCGAGCAGAGGTAGAGTTTAATTGGACCGAGTTTTTGTTGGCTCAGTTTTTCGAATTGGTTATGGAACATGGTTTTTGTCGCAGTCATTGAAAAACGTGTTATTTTATAAGAACTTGTTTTATGAACACTGTAGAGAAAAACCGTTTATTAAATGACTACACGTAATTACCTGTTTCGTGTGCAGTGGAAACTTTTTTTTTTTTGTATTTCCTCGTTGCTTTACTTGGTGAAGTAGCTTGGTAATCGCTGATAATTGAATTGAATTGAGGATTGCGCAGTATCTTAATTTTGTATTCCAAATTATTTCTTAAAACCGAATAAAATTTTTATTTGCAGAGAGACAAGCTCAGACCATTTGTTACATGACCAACTGGTCGTACAAACGACCTGGAGCAGGCAAATTTGTGCCAGAAGACATTGACGCTACGCTCTGCACACATATCATTTACGCCTTCGCAACGTTGAAGGACAATCTGCTCGCTGAAGGAAATGAGAAGGACATTGAAATGTACGAAAGGCTGATTGCCCTGCGTGAAAAGAATCCTGATATCAAGGTGCGATAAGAATTTAAAAAATTAAATTCTGCAAAAACGAACACTTAAAAATGACAGTATTTTGATCAACATTTTTCTGCTATAGATTCTCTTAGCCATCGGCGGATGGGCTTTTGGCTCCACGCCTTTCAAAGAACTCACAAGCAATACGTTCAGAATGAACCAATTTGTTTACGAGGCCATTGAATTTTTGCGAGAATACAAATTCGATGGCTTGGACGTCGACTGGGAGTATCCTCGTGGTGCCGATGACAAAGCTGCTTATGTGAATCTGTTAAAGGAATTGCGATTGGCCTTTGAGGGTGAAGCTAAGAGTTCAGGCCAACCAAAACTTTTGCTCTCAGCTGCTGTGCCTGCTAGTTTCGAAGCCATCGCTGCAGGGTAAATAGAAAAGCATTTCATCATTTATAAAATCTTCAATTTAAATAGTAAATTTTGAAACCTACATCTTGGAATTTCAGATATGATGTTCCAGAAATATCTAAATACCTTGATTTTATCAACATAATGACGTATGATTTCCATGGTCAGTGGGAACGACAAGTTGGACATAATAGTCCTTTGTATCCATTGGAAAGTGCTACAAGCTATCAAAAAAAATTGACAGTGGTAATTATCAATTGATTTGTGACTGTAATAAACTGAAATGCAAACGTACATAATAATTAAAAAAAAAATTATTTTTAGGATTTCAGTGCACGTGAATGGTTCAAACAGGGTGCTCCAAAAGAGAAGTTAATGATCGGTATGCCAACCTATGGACGATCTTTCACTTTGGTTGACAAAGATAAATTCGACATTGGTGCTCCTGCCTCCGGAGGTGGCATTGCTGGAAACTTTACCAACGAGCCAGGATTCTTGTCTTATTATGAAGTAATTGGTTGACAATTGAAAGATTTGAATTCAGAAAATAAACACGATATTAATGTGTTACTATGTTTCTAGGTTTGTCGTTTCTTGAACGAAGACAATACGACATTAGTATGGGACAGCGAACAGCAAGTACCTTTTGCTTACAAAGATGACCAATGGGTTGGTTTCGATGACGAGAGAAGTCTTGTAAATAAAGTAAGTTCAAGACCAGTTAACCAAGTACAACTTGAGGTCGAAGAATTGCATAGTTACAAATTAACAAAAATATAAATTATTTTTTCATTTCAGATGAACTGGCTCAAAGAAGAAGGATTTGGTGGTATCATGATCTGGTCGGTAGACATGGATGACTTCAAAGGAACCTGTGGAAATGGAAAGTATCCACTCATCAAAGCAATGAAGAAAGAACTCACCGACTATGCCGTTAAACTTGAATATGACGGTCCTTACGAGAGCAATGTTCGAGGAGGAAAATACACGACGAAAGATCGTAAGATTGCACACCAATAACTTAATAAGTGATTTACTTTCGTTGACTAAAGGTTTGTTACTATTCTAGCCAACGAGGTTACTTGTGACGAAGAAGACAACCACATATCATATCATCCTGACAAAAATGACTGCACCATGTACTACATGTGCGAGGGTGAACGCAAGCACCATATGCCTTGTCCGGTGAACCTCGTCTTTAACCCCAACGAAAATGTCTGCGACTGGCCAGAAAATGTAGAAGGTTGCCTACACCACACTCAAGCTCCACCTGCAAAATAAGACTAACAATTGTTGACAGAAGGACAGAAAATGGTTTTTTATAAAGAAAAAGTACACAAGTGCAAATTCGTAGTTGCGTGTTTTCAAATTAACAAACATTTACAAAATTACTCATTTACAATCGTTTAAAAATGATCATTGGTTGATTGTGTAACCCTTATGATGATGAGTTTTGTAATCGTTACATAATCCACTTTGTTAGATACGAAAGTGCAAAGTTCGATGCTCTCACAGATCCCAGTCACTGGTCAGATAAAGGTGATTTGAATAAAAATAAATTATTCCACGACTCAAATTCAAGATGATATTTATGATTGATGTTAATTTAAATTTCATTTGAAATTTAAAAAAAAACATGGTATTTTATAATAAAAATACATTCTCAAACAATGTTAGTTTAACGTATTTATTATAATCTTTGAGTCACCCGTATCTGTTCTCAGCGCGGGACCAAATTCGTAATCATCGTCATACTGTAATTATTGGTGTAACTCGAAAATCATTCGTCGTTTATTGATATGTTCGTTTCACGAAAAGTTTATAATTTGCGCGCTCAGTTGACTACGAGCAGGAAGATGACGAGCTCGACAAAGGTCAACAGGGCCTTGGCGAAGCGTTTGTGATTGGCCGAGCTCAGGGCGGATGCTTGGCAGGCCGTGTGTGGAGTACCCAGGGTCAGCAGCACCTTGTCCGACGAATACGAAGGCGTGGTTTCCGTGCAGACGGCGCGCCCAGCGATTGTACGCAACTGCCTTGCGTCCGACTGCGAGGCTGTGTGAATCTGTCGGGACTCTCGAAGCCATCTTCGCAGCCAAAGACTCAGCCAGGCAATCTCGCAGTCGCATTCCAGAGGATTCCCTGACACCTGCAGACCACCTGGAACGTTTTGAAAATTAAAAAAGAAACTATGTATATAAAAAACTGGGTTTTGACCACGAAAAAGTCTGGTCGACAGTTGTGTTCAATTCGCACGACTAGCTGTATATTTTTTTTTCAGCATTTGTGATTGTGCAATAAGTTTGAATCTTTTCTTGATAATCGTCCCAGGTCGCAGCAGTTTTTTTATCAAATTTTTGTGATTTATTGGTATTACTGTCGCGTATTGTTAACAGGGATTGAACCCCTATTTAATCAGCTTGTAAGTTTATTGTCAAGTCGTACCCCTTTTCAGCCGAGCGAAAATGATAGAACAAGGTATTTTTTAGTGTAATGTACATAAGTGATTGGCGCATTCTCAATAAAGTATTTAATATGTTGTAAGATAATCTGCTTTCTATTTTTTCACCTGCGACCATGTTTGTTCCAACAGTTTCCCATGAGAGGTTCCCATAGATAACCGAAGGACTCAGCTCATTGATGTGATTGTTCCTCAAGTCCAGAGTCAGTTCAGAAAAATGTTTTGTGAGTGTTAGGAAGATGTCTGATTGCAGTTTTCGAACCCGAGTGTCTCTGATCCGGAGTATCAGTTCGCTGCCTTCAATGGTTGCAAAGGCATCAGGAGCAATGGCTTCCAAATTTTGACCAGTTATCGTTAGTTCCCGAAGCTGCTTATTAAAAACGTTCTGAATCTGGTCTCGTAAGACCGGTTCCATCATCTGGATCTCTACAGTCCTGAGTGGTAGACCACTCACCAAATTACGTAAGTGGAAACCACTTGATTCTGGCCAGGACTGAATTCGGAGATGCTTAAGGTAACGAAGATTTCGGAAGATATCCGTATCTATGGATCTTGCTTTGTTTAGGTTCATCAAGTTAAGTTTCTCAAGACGAGGGAACCCTTGGAAATTTTCTCTTTGAAGAACCTTTGAAGGAAAAAATCCAAAATGAAAATCTATTCAAATTTCATATCTTTAGATGATTAAAATTATGTAGCTTATACTTACATCTATGGGGTTCCAAGACACATCCAACTCTCGTAGCAATTCTAACTGAACTGTCGGCATGGAAGACAAGGAATTGTTCGTCAGAGTAAGAACTTTGAGGTTCATCATAAACTGAAGTTCCTTATCACTCATCTGTGCGATGC
The DNA here is from genome assembly GCA_030522925.1 of Trissolcus japonicus. Lineage (NCBI taxonomy): Eukaryota > Metazoa > Arthropoda > Insecta > Hymenoptera > Scelionidae > Trissolcus > Trissolcus japonicus. The sequence goes on along the minus strand of JAPYZS010000364.1, from coordinate 18,633 downwards.
TGTTGAAAGATATGTCAAAAACGTTGAGATTCGTTAAAGGCAATAGAGGAACTTTGTTCAATCCACAGTTGGTCATGTAGAGTCTCCTGAGATCTGGTAGGTAGTGGAAGAGTTCCTTGAAGTTTGCCTGGATCACATTTTGAGATACGTTCAAACTGAGTAGGTTTCTTAGAGAGTCGAAAGAATTGTCTGGCAGGATGGTTATTCGGTTTTTGGCAATGTTCAGACGAGTGAGCTGGGAAGTAGGAAGAGAAGTGGAATCTAACCGATCCAGGAAATTGTCGGCGATGTTCAAGTCTCGAAGTATGTAGCCTACTTCCAGAAGAGCGGCGGAGGGGATGGCAGTGAACTTGTTTTCACTCAGATCCAAAATTTCCAAGTTGGTGTTTTTAAATACGTCTCTTGGGAGGGACCGAAGTTGGTTCTTGGAGAGATTCAAGACCCGGAGCTTTTTGTTGTGTCTGAATTGTTCTGATAGAAGTTGGGTTAGAGCGTTGTTACTTAGATCCAGCTGCTGAAGGAATTTCAGATCATGGAACGTTCTTCGTCTTAGTACCTCTACTTGATTGTTTTTAATGTTCAGTTTTTCTAGGAACTCCAACTTGAATACATCTAAAATTTCAAAAGATTTTTATTCGTCTTATCTTTAATTAAAACCAATGAAGAAAAATGACACTGCATCTACTCACCAGCATCTAAAATTGTAAGGAAGTTATTTCTCAAATCCAAGAGACGAAGGTTTGGGGTGGCCCCGAAAGTACCCTCAGTCAATGCGCTGAAATTGTTGTATCCCAATGACAACCTGGTTAAATTAGTAACAGAGAACCCAGGATCTATAGTAGCAATGGCATTGAAGGAAACGTTCAGGGAAAATTCTGGGCCACCAGTATCCAAAAACGCGTCCATATCAAGATGATTTAACCTGTTGAATTCCAAATGCAAAAATCGCAAGTTCGTTAATCCTCTGAAAGCGTACTTTTCAATCTTGTCAATCTTGTTATAAGCCAACGACAGCGTCAGTAACTTGGGACAGTTCTCTATAAACGTCGAAGGTAAGATTCTGATCCTGTTTCCTGTCAGATCCAAGGACCTCAATTCCGTGAGATTGTGAAAGGTACTGTCCGGCAGAGCTTCCAAAAAGTTGTATCCTAACTTGACGTCTCGCAGTTCCGGATGGACACTAGGAAGAAAGAGTCTGTCTGGCAGATAGTGCAACCTGTTTGATTCCAAGTTTACATAGCGCAGCTGATGGAAAGTATAAAAAGCCGATGATTCGATGGTGTGGAAATTGTTGTTATCAAGCACCAGCCACAGGAGGTTCGTCAGCGGTCTGAAAGCCTTTTGAGGAAAAACATCCGTTGAAAAGGCAAAGCTCAATTCCAGGATCTCCAAACTGCCGTTGACCCCATGAAACGCTTCGTCGTCCAGTTCAGTCAGCTGGTTAAAGGACAAACTTAGTTCCTTCAGATTTGGAGCTCCTCTGAAACTATTTCCTTTCAGCCTACTCAGGAAGTTGTTCCTCAGGAGTAAGATCTCTAAACTGTCCGCCCAATCAAAGTCCCCAGGCTCTACTTGGGAGATCTTGTTGTAACCGAGGTTCAGGTGAAGGAGCTTGTGACATTTTGACAAAGCAGCAACTGGAACGCTCAACAGATGGTTGGTGGCCAAAGAGAGCGCTCTCAAGTGTTCTGAGAATTGGAGAAAGCTCTCGCCAGAGATGTTGTGGATGTCGTTGTTGGCCAAATACAGGTACGAGAGTTTCTTCATCTGACTCACTGCGACAGGAACGGCGGACAGATCGTTCTTTTCCAGATTCAGGTACTCCAAGGTGTCCTCCAGACCTCTGAAGGCGTCGTCGTCTATGGCAGTAATCTCGTTAGAAGAAAGATGGATCCTTTTGACCTCCATGTACTTAAACAGGTCGGCTGGCAGGGAGGCCAATTTGTTACTGGCTAGATTCAGGTCCTGAACGTAGAAGGTACGGTTTGCATAACCCAAAAAGTGAAATGTTTCCAGACAATTCTCGCTCACGTCGATCAGTTGGAGGTTGGAGCTACGAAAGTCTATCATCTCTAAACTCTGAATTTCATTGCCCCGCAGATGAAGCCAGGTCAAGTGCTGCAGATTCGATAGACTCATTGGAAACAATTTCAGTAGGTTATTGTTTAAACTCAAGGTTTGTAGCATAGGAGGCAGTGAAGACTCCGAGACGTCCTGGATGTTATTGTTGTCCAAATTTAGCCAGACGAGGTTCTTAAAATTTGCAAAGCTTTTGGGAATCTCACTGATTGAGTTGTCTCCGAAGAAAGCGTTGACGAGGGTGTCCTTAGCGAAACCCCAATCGCCTTCCAAGGACGTCAGGTGATTACTACAAAAATGTTAACGAATAATACAAATAACGCGCCAAAAGACACATTTTTCGGCCAACTTACGGTCTGAGTAATTATTGAGTTACATCACAAATTGTTGCAACTTTTTTTTAACACCTACCTGTGCAAATTCAACCAATTTAGTTTCTTCAGTTCACGAATGGCTTTCACCGGCATCTCTTCGAGCTCATTGTAACTCAAGTCTAGCGAACGCAGACTATTGACTATGCCTCTGTAAAATTTTATATATTTAATTAAAGTGCTCTGTTAAAAAAATTAAAAAATGTTCCATATAGATATATTTTAGATGTAATTTATTTTCAATTTATCTAAATACTTACGAAAAAGCTTTATCACTTATACTCATGAGTCGATTGTTCATCAAACCAAGTGCTTCCACATCAACCAAACTAGCAAGGGCATCATTATCCAAAACTTGTATGCCAGAATTCACAATATCAAGTTGTGCGACATAGCTGACAGAAACATCTGTAACGATTTTCACTCACTTATCGGATTTCACCGAAATTGAACGAATTCACCGAAACAAATATAAATGAAATTCATGTAACAAATTTGTTACCTGGGAATTTAGCAAAGGCGACTCCCATGCAGTTGATATCCATTTTCATAAAATCCGAATCGTCCTGCAGCCAGCAGAGACACATCGTATTGAAATCGCACGGCGTGTTGTCGCATCTCAATGTGCGAATCAAAAACAATATCAAAAAGTTTTGTGGATTTAAAATCCACAGACGCATCTGAAACGATTGGTCCCATCCGTTTGAAGTTGTTATTTTAATATTATTTAAATTATTTCAAATATTTTTTTTTTGTTTATTATTGGAAGTATTAAATGGGGTGAGAGGTGAACGAACCTTTATCGTGCTTCGAGCACTGTTCTTGTGAGAAATCACCGAATTAAAATGTGCAGGACGAGTAATTTTGAAAAAATTCGCACTTGCGGCGAGTTTTCATCTTGATTTTGATACAAGCAGGGTGTACGAAGCAAGCATTGCACGACCTCGGAGAAAATTAATGTCCGACTACGAGGGTCGCATGGACTTGTCTTCCCCGGTAGGTGAGAAAGCGCACGCGTGATACGATTTTATGGATTGCACTTGCGCGTCGCGACGCAGTGTCGATGTCCTTTGCTTCGAAATTATTCAGGTGAATGAATTTGTGCATGCCTCAACACCGGATTTGAATATTTTATTCATTTTTTGATGTCACTAAATTCAGATCCACTTAAAAATATGATTCACGGATTTTTTGTGCGATTATTTTAAAACAATAGTTATATTTACAACCTGAACCTGAAAACAAAGTTTTCAGAAATTCAAATCAACAATTGTTTTTTAATCGGAGATAAAAAAAAGGTCAAAAAGAATTCAAAAGAATTTTTGAAAGGAGCTGAGAAAAAAAAAACACCTATGTGGAATTGGTAAAGGTTTGACAGGGGCGACATTGAAGTCAACGCCAATCACTTTTGAAGTCACGCTTTTTTGTCGCGGAAGACTTTCAAAAATTTTAATTTACTGGCTCATTATTTTCGGTGAACGATATCTTGATAAAAAAAATGTCTTATCGAAAAAAAAAAAACGAAGGCTTCCGCGTGAAAGTTTTAAAGCATTTTATGAACTCTTTTATGGTACCATAAAAGACAATTTTTTTTTCATTTAAAAAGAATGATTGCAATAGTTTACACACGAGAACATTTAATTAAAAGCAAACGTACATTTTTAATTAAGACGATGGAAAGATCTCTGTTTTGTTTTTTTCTAATACAATATAAGAAGCAAAATATTTCGCGTCTCATATTTTTTTTTCATGGTTTAATATTTCATTGAAAAATCAGTGATAAAATCTTTGAAAAATTTGCCCGAGGGTCACTATTGGATGGATACAAATTTTCCATCGAAGGTCACCTGAATTAAAAATTCGTACAATTGTTGCTGGGAGTGATCACAAACTATCTATTATCATTCTTTTTCGTGCCGATATCGTGCAAATTAGCTCACCTTGGGTGTTCTAAAATGACCGGTCCAGGAACGGTTTCTCATGCAATTGTAGTCACACCTCTTCAAGAAATAATGAGCTTCCATTTAAATTATTTTATTATATTATTTTGTTTGTTTCGACATCTTCAATACTTGGAAACATTCAATTTAAATAAGTCTGCAAATTAGTTATTTATTTTCTTAAAAGTTGCATTTCAGATCTGCAGAAAAAATTTTAATTACTCCATTTTGTACTTAAATTAAATATTATCTTATCAGAACAACTTTCGATTGGGCAAACCATCGTTTACCAAATGCACTCGCAAGATGCACTTATACAAATTTTTCTTATCAATGCAACATAAATTCGGCTTCATCAATCATAAGCTGTTTTTCCTTTCAAATTATTCAAATTGAATAATTACAGTAATTATAGGAAAAAAAGATTACAATGTACGATTGCATAAATGTATGTTTGCAATAAAGACGAGGATTTTCGAACGTTTTAAACTTGTTCGCAGCTGTTGCGCATTACAAAATCGATAGAAATCGTTGTGATTTGAGTCACAGCGGCATTATCGATACATCTAGAGTCAGAATTGTTGGGTTTATATTTTTCCATCCCTGACCCAGTTCGGTGATCTCGTATTATCAATAATTCGCCTGGATTGATGTATCGCAGCTCGAAAACGCGGATCTGTTTTGCAAAAAATCAATTACGATATCATAAAATGTAACGAAAAGAAAGGCGGCTCCTTTCCGTGAACCAAAGTCCATCGATCAAATTTTTCGCTCGCGAAAGTGTAGCCGCTCTCGGGCGATAATAATCATTCATAATTTGTTGACCATTTGTGACGAAAAGTGGTGATTAAAAAGCGACCGCAAAGTTGTTCGTGTCAAGACGACACGTTGACAATGTAAATACAATAATAAGGGAACATCCACGACATTTTAAATTACTCTGAGTAATGAATATGACTGTGATTATCACTCATTACTTCCCCAGCTGTTATTAAAGCCCCCTGAAATAATTACGTCACTCGGCTTAAATAAGAGAGTAATTGCAATCCACCGCGGGATTGATCGGTCTTTTATCGGCATGATTGTCAACATGTCAAACGAGATCGCTTGATGACTAGACGATTTTTTTACTCATCTTACAAATTTTCTTAAAGCAACATTGTTCAAATTATTTTTATCTAAAAGCAACTTTTGCTTTTTTAGATCAACATATAAAAATGCCTTTTATTAAACTATATATTCTGTTAAATTAAATATCCTAAAATGTAATTCCCCATAGAGTTAAATAATTAAAATTCTTGCGTCAAGAATAAACTTCTTGGGCCAAGAATCAATCATTTGAATTAATTAATTTTAAAGCAATTAATTATATTTACACTAAGCAAATTAAATATTGTCTACGATTTTATTGCAGTCAATATGGTATTGACTTTATTTTGTTTAATTATAAAAGATGTAACATTTGACGAAAATATTTATTTAATATAAACAATGCGTCATGAGAAAAAGTCACGATCGCACGTACATTGCCGGCAGTTTGATAAACCAGTAAAGTTTTGGTCCGATAACAGACGAGCGAATTTTGACTCAAAACCAAGTTCTGCCAAAGACAGAGGAGCTGTCAAAAAGTGAAAGGTTTGACATCCCCACGCAACAACAAGTCTTGTCGTTTCGTGCGTACGACACGCGCGGCAAATGCCCGCAGTGTGTATTTTATTAGTTCATTCAGTATTTCTTCGACGGTGGCGCGTGACCGAACCCTCACAGACTTGAATCGCGCCAAACTTGAGTTTAGATGGTTTACTCGCGGGAAATAGTTTTCGTACATTTTTATATTGAGTTATAAAAAAAGAACTGTCGGTTTCCCTTTGGGGAGCGAGATGCGTTTGTGATGGAGTTTGGGATGAAATTTTAAGGATTCGTCGGGATGGTCAAATCCAACCGGAACTCGATTGATGGGGGTGGCCGCGCCGAAAGGCGTCGCAACTCGGTTTTTAAAGAGATTTCCGAATGGTTGCAACGAGGCACGCAGGAGAAACTTGGGAAGGAAAATTTTAGACAGATTTTTCAAGATGAGGTACTTAATAAAAAAGCACTTTTTGGTCAATTTTAAACACCGGCAGAAGTATTTTTTAATCTTTTTTTTTTTTTTGATAAGTTAAAAACAATTTTTATTTTCAATTTAGCAACAACAAGAATAATACAATTAAATAAAATCTAAAAATATTAATTAGCATTTTTTTATTAAATTCTTTCTTTTTATGCCTTTCAAATTATCATTTTCTATCGCAATGTCACGATTGGAAAAAAATCCTGCCCTTTTCAAAAACAAAAAACATAAAACTAATTTGAAATCGTCCTTGTAGAGAAATAACCAGTATACCATCGTCTACTCTGGGAATTCCCGCAAATTTATGATGTTAAAATTTAAATCTTATGTCACAACTTCGGAGAAGAAGAAGAATTTCCATATTCTTTAATAAGGGCTACTTTTTGAAGAATTCCAATCTTAAAAGAGGCGATTTGTGTTTTAGATTCACGCTGGACAATGTGGATTTTTTGCAGTCATAATTGTTAAACGAGTTTCCGAACAAATTCAATATAAATTTGATTCAATTGAAATCTCTAAGGAAAACCCTTAAAATTCGGTTTTTAAAGATTATTTAAATTTTTTATTATTTTAATCGGAGAAATTATTATTAGCCTCCCGAATAATAACTTTATAATCAATAGTTTAAAAGATGATTAAGATTTATTGACGGGTTATTGATTTACATCCAACGATAACTTCACTAGGTAATTCTAGGTGTAGAAAATCGAGGTTCAATCAAGGCGGATGATAGCCCGAGGCCCGAACCTTGACAAATCGGCATCTTATGTTTAGGTGGGGAAAACCTCAATCAACGATTTTCTATTTGTTAAACTCTGATTTCAGTACAATGCTATCACTTACCATTGGAAAATGATGACCACATTTTTTGTCCAACCTGAAACAAAAAAATCAAATCAAAATATTAACACAATAACTTGTATAACAAATTGAAACTTTTCGAAAGTTCTTTCAAAAGTGTTTCTTTTTTTGTTTCCCTTTTCAAGACATAATCGAATTTCAAAATGATCTTAAAGAATGTAAATCAAACAGGTCGAAGGTCAAGGTAACGTATCTCGCGTATTTAGGCGCAAAAAATACCGATCACAATCGTTATCGAATTTAAATTTTCAAATTGAAAAATTTAATCCGACAACTTATTCATGAATCGTTCAAAATTTGACCGGACTTTTTAATGATGCAGCAAACCTTGCGGGCCGATTTCGCTGCGAATTCGAACGATTTCCGTTCCATTCGCGTTAAATTCAGTGCCGGTCTGAAAACGATTGAATGGGAATGACCTTTTGCTCGTTAATAAACACCGGATTTAAGAAATCGTCAGAGCATATAAGTTACGTGTCTTTATTACTTTTTTACGAATGAAAAAGTGAAACAAGTCAACAGACTTATATTCCTGTACCTATACCATACAAGTTGACTTTTATTTCGACGATTACCAACACGCCGGCTGATTAAAAAGTAAAGTTTATGGCTACAGTTTCACAAATGATTTCATTTTTCAATTACTTTCATAAGCAATTGAATTTAAATAAAATACAAAAACGAAATTAATACTGGCAATTTTTATCAAATGTCATTTTTTTATTCGCAAAATGGTCCATTTCTTTTATCATTATTACATTCTTTTTAAAATTTATCACTTTCAACGTTTTTTAATATCTTCATCAATTTTAATCCATTTTAATTTAGATCCAATGTAGAATAGTTTAAAAAGAAAAATACTTCTTCGAAATTATTTTCATTCATGAAATTCAACCATATATTTATCGGGTAATAATAAACTTTGTATATGATATTCTGGTATGGAATTTCAAAGTGTCTATTCATTTCTCACTACTGCATAATTATTTGGCGTCAAATTTGGTATGCAAGAATCACTCCGGGCGACTGTTAACACTTACTGCGCAACGTGATGCTTGCGGTCAAAATTTGACATTATGCAGGATGAAGGAAAAATTGCGTGCAAGGGCGTGGGTTCGTAGGAGGAGACAGCTTGTCCGCCCATGGCACTGACCTATTTTCAAAAACTCGTGAACAACAATTATACAATAAATTTAAACCGAGAATAAATTTATGTTTACTTATTGACACCGCAAAGTTGTCAGATTTCACATATAAAAACGGAAAAATAAAAAAGCTCATATTAAGATTTCAACATCTCATAATCCAACTTTATGCATAATTAATTCATTACATTTTTATAATTGAAGTTATTATAAATAAATTGTAAAAATTGTTGTTCAGTGTAAATGCAAATAGGTCAAAAAATGTTTAAAGAAGGCAAAAGTCGATAAAAAATGTTTTATCTCATACAGACACATGACGAGGATTGTGTAAAAGAAGCCAGTACAAATGATTAATTATTGCGACTGATTAATAAAGGTTTCATCGCGATTCGAAACTAAAGTGAGATTTCATATGTGCAGATAAGATATTTACGTTCGTACAAGTAACGTGCCTGCTGTAAAATCTCACGTACATTATATGTTGTAATTATACGCTTCGCATCAGATACTGAATTTCCTTATTTTGATAAACTCCGACACAACATTTTATTATTATTGTAATAAATCTTTGCCAAGGTACAAAACTTAATTTTTCAGACTTCAATAAATGTATAGAAAACTAAAGTTTTAATTTTGCATTTACAATTAAAACTTGTCTATTCGACATAAAAAATGATTTAAAACAGTAAATTAAAAAGTAATTGAAAAAGAATTTGAGATTAAACTTTCAAAGTTTCATGAAAAGGCCCAAAACAATAAAAATGGAAAATGAAAGTTGTGATTTGAGCGTTTTATAAGAATCATTGGTCCTCTAAGGATAACGAGCAAAATTTCCTTGTTCTTAATTCAGTTGCAATCTTATTTAAACTGCGATTAAATTGCATGTAGGAAGGCATAAAAAATAATCTTTTTCAGGCTTTTCTCAAGAAACTGTTTCACCTCTTCGACCAGGACAACGACGAGCTGCTCGGACAAGACGATTGGATCAAGTTCCTAAAGAATCGACTGCCGTGAGTCCTAATATCATTTTGCACCCGTTCTAAATAATTTAATCAAATTAATAATTAAATTAAATTAAAAAAATTGTTGAAACGAGGTGGTTTGAGTTGAGCATAACAAAAAAACGAGATCGGTTTCGCACCTCGAGATTGTCTCGCTTTCTCTTGCCACTGACGTTTATTTGTAATTTAAAAAAGTGGTTGCTAAAAAAGGGGGGTGTGATTGTAAATTGCAGCCACGAGAGGTACAGTGAGTTCATCGGTCAGATCGAAAGCGTGGCTTATGTACTTTGCGGAGACGAATCCATTAATCTTACGACCTTCAGACAAATCTTCCAGGCAAATACGGTAAAATATTGTTTGAACGAATCCGAAATTTATAAGTGATTTCTATTTCAATATTTTTATTTGATTATTTTAATTTGAGAAATGGAACAAAACAATAATAAAATTATCCATATAGTTTACAATAACTGAAGTTATTATTATTTTTTTTAATTTTATAGGTTACAGAAAAATTGTTTCGTGTGATAGATCAAGATAATATTGACAGCGTGACAACGGACCAAATTTTGGGATTCATTATCAGTATTAGTTGTCCAAGGTAATTTGCTTTAATTAAAATAAGAAAAAAGCAAACAACCAAAATAAAAATTTGTAAATAAAAGATTTTCATTTTAAAGACTTTTGAACAATAATAAATTGATTTAATTAGATCTGGTTCTGAGCTCGACGAGCGTCACCTGCAATGGCTGGAAAGGATTTTCAAGGAAACTGTTGGAAACGAAAGAGAAATTCGCCGAGAGGAGTTCAAAAATATCGTCATGTCAAAGAATGTACGTCCCTCTGATTCTCGTTTAAAAATTTGTTTCACAACCAGTGTACCTTCCGTTTCATATTTTGGGAATATTTTTTTCATTTCAGCCCTTCTTTACCGAAAGAGTATTTCAAATTTTTGACAGAGATAATTCGGGTACAATATCGCTGCAAGAGTTTTTAGATGCGATGCACCAGTTTGCAGGCAAAACTCCAGATGACAAAATTAAGTTCCTCTTCAAAGTTTACGACATAGATGGTAAAATAAGAATGTTAATTACAAAAAAATATTTTTTAAATTTATCACTTTTGTATAATCCAATCTTTGACTATTAGATTTGGAAAAATTGTTCATGAACATTTGAACATTTAAATACAAAAATTCAATTCAATTTTACATCGTTAAAATAAATTAAAAATTTTTTCTTTATTAATTTTTTACAGGCGATGGTTTGATTCAACACAAAGAACTCGAGCACGTGATGCGAGCATGTATGATTGAAAATGGTATGAAATTCAGTGAAGAGCAAATCGAAGACCTTACACTAGCTCTGTTTGAGGATGCAGACCAGGGAAACAGGGGAACAATCACATTCGAGGCTTTGAAGAGGCAGCTTGAAAAGCACGAAGGACTTCTGGAAAATCTATCTATCAGGTAAGTCCCTTCTCCATCCCTTAGAATTTTCATTTTTAATTACACAGACTAATTTTTGAACATTGTTCTTCTTGGATCCAGTATAGATCGATGGATGGTCCCTCCAAAACCAGAGCCTAAGGAAAAATCGCTGCTGAAAAAAGTCCTTTCCTTCCGTCCATATCAGTTGACGAAACCGTACATAAAAAATAATTACGTGTACCTGACTTTTCTCTCTTTGTTCATCTTTATCAATTTTGCACTTTTTGTGTCAAGGGCCTATCAATACAGACATCATAATGGATACGTCATCTTAGCCCGAGCTTGTGGTAATAAATAAAAAAAAATATCTTAAAAGTTTAAACAATCTTAAAAAAATAAATTGTAAGAAATATATAAATACATTAAGACAGTAATATTTTCATATTCATTTGAATAAAATGATATGAAACAAGAATGAATTTAAATAATAAGTGATTAATAAAGTATGAATAAAATTATTCAACCGTCAAGATCAAAGATTAACAAACCTATAATTTTTAAATCCATCCAGGGCAGTGTTTGAATTTCGATTGCACGTTTATCCTCATACTGATGTTGCGACAATGCATCACCTTTCTGAGGACCCACGGTTTCAACTCGATCCTGCCACTCGATCACCACATTTATCTGCACAAGCTGACAGGCGTTCTGATTGGCATTTTCAGCGCTGTGCACACTTTAATGCACCTCCTCAATTTCGGTGGGTTCGCAACCCGATCCCGGGCTACGAATTTTTTTTTTTTTTTTTCTGTCAAAGATTAGATGTCTGGTTGATGTTTTGGCTTTCTCAAGACAAACAAAAACCTGTTCTTAAACTTGGCCAACTCTTTTTCGCAGGCATGATCGTGATCAATGACGAACACCTGAACAGCGCGAATTACACAATGTCTGAGTGGCTGCTCACCAGCCGACCCAAGCTCTTCGGTCTGGTGGCTGGCGCTGCCAATCCCACAGGGGTCATTCTCGTGGTCATTCTCACGGTCATGATCGTCTGTTCCATGCCTTTTGTGAGACGCGGAGGATGCTTTGAAGTAAAATGTCTTATTTCCAAATCTCATCGCAACTAAAATTAATGTTTTAAAATAAACAATTTTTAATGAATAAAAGTTCTTTGAATTAATTTTTAATTTATAAATTTCAATTTGTTTGTTTGTCGACTGTTAGATCTTCTACTGGTCGCATCTGCTTTATATCCCCTTTTGGATCCTGATGATCTTCCACGGTCCGAATTTCTGGAAATGGCATGTGATCCCCGGAACGATCTACGTGATCGAGCGGATCCAGCGGTTCATCTGGCTGAGATCGCAACGAGGCAAAACCTACATCAGCTCGGGTTTGCTGCTGCCATCCAAAGTGACTCACTTGGTGATCAAAAGGCCGCCTCACTTTGACTTTCGCCCGGGGGACTACGTATTCGTTAATATACCTGTGATCGCTCGTTACGAATGGCATCCTTTTACCATCAGCAGCGCCCCGGAGGAGGAAAGTGAGTCGTAATGAAAATTAATTGTGCCGCCCGAAAGAGGAAGACGTCAGTCTGGGCCCTGGTTAATTATTCTTGATTGCAACCAAATTGGTCGTTAATTGTGTCGCAGATTATATGTGGCTGCACATTCGAGGAGTCGGCGAGTGGACCAACACGCTTTATTCGTACTTCGAGAAGGAACAGATGAAGCTCCATCGAGGTGACGTTCTGCCCGTGGAAAGTTACATCAAAGGCAAACCGATTTTGTGAGTGATATTCAAATGACATCCTTCAACCCCGTTTGGCACCATTCGTCATATTATAATTAAATTATGAAATTAAATTATAAATTTTTAAATTATTAAATTATCAATTTTTGTTTGTTTTAATTTAGAAGTTGTATTTTTTAATTATAAAACTGACGTTCATTGACAGGTGTCAGAGTACCAAACCAGTACCCAAAAAGGAACCTAAGTTGGCGTTGGAAAATGGGCAACCGACTTTGGGGGTGGACAATCCTTCCTTCGAACCAGACTCGAACAAAAGTTCGATGAACTCCGAAGCAAACTCGGCGGTCTACAGCGCTGCTGAACGTAAGAAGTAATGATTGAAGTTAGTCTAGTTTTCAGTCGAGCAGTATGTTTAATGAATTGTCACTTTCATGTTCGATTAAGCGTCGACTAATAAACCGCGGGATCCGAATTTGCGTAAGATCGTTCTCGCAAGCAAAATGCCGCTGGAGAAGTCGTTCTCGATGCCCGACATGCAAACGCGCAGTAAAAAGAGGCAGAGACTCATGGTGTGAGTATACACGGGGTTTTCGACGGAGTTGCACTGCAATTTTTGTTTCACTCACTTTTGATCAAGATTGATTGAATCACTCCAGACTTGAGTGTCATTTAAATTTTTCAATTCAAAATTTTAATGAAATTTTGAAAAACGAATATCAATCTTATTTTTCAACTTTTACATTGAAAAGATTTAGAATTTGAATAACATTTATTATTTGAATGTTCAATTGATCTCAGAAATGAAATTTAATATTTTTATGTTTGTTTTAATTTATTTTAATTAAAATAAAATAAATAAAACAAAAAAGGAAGAAATACAAAAAAGAGAGAAAAAAATGGTAGCTGAAACAGTAGTGCAATTTTGTTGTGTCCAGCTGTTCAATGAATTGGATGTGAATGTTTATAGTTTGCGAGATTACATGCGATCAGAATCAGAGAGAAGTTTCGACGAGTGTCAAATCAGAAGAGCCAGATTGAAATCGTTGGGATTAGCTTACTTGAGTCCGCAGAACAAATCACTGGCCCAGAGCTTTCGCTACATGAGAACAAAGCCTACAATTATAGCGTTCAAAACTCCGAGTCTTGAAAATTGTGATTATGAGTTGCCATCTACTTCGAACGGTGGTAAGCTAGGTGGATGATGGAAATCAAAAATCGATCACAAAAGGCGCAACAATAAAAACAGAAACTCAAAAAATCAGGAAAAAAAATAGGGCAAAAATTATTCACGATATTTTATTTTGCCAATGAAATTTTGCAAAAATGGAAAAATAAAAAAAAAAAAAACAAGTGTCATCCAAATTGGAGATTTCAGACAAAATGAAATCCTAGTACAAGAAAAGAGAAAAAGAAATGGACCTGTGCGTCTTTTGAGATGAATTTCAGACTGAAAACAAACTTGCTGGCATGAATTTAATGCTAAAAGTAAAATGTACTAACAAAATACTTTCGGGGCAACCAAATCTCACATAAAGTGAACTGGCGACAATGCTTCATTTTTTTATAGGTGTGCGAGAATGACAAAAATATTATGGTACCCAATGAATTAATAATTCTCAAAAAATTGCTTGTTGGTAAACATAAAAAAATTATGTTTTTCTACAAACAAATTATGTTAACAATTTTTGGGTTTTGTAGTGACTGGAACCACAATGGGCCCAACTGCGACTGTCGAGTCAACAGCCGAAGAAGGTTCAGAAGGAAAAATGGATGATGAAAATAAAAAATACGAAATGATCGAGATCAAAATAGAAAGCAACTCCGACCCGGCTGTGAATTATCCGGTTGGCAAAGCGCTTGAGGTATGGAAACAAAAATTACTTCTTTTTTTTTTTAGTGTATACCTAAAACAGTTTAATTTTCTATCTGAAGTTTTCTTTCTAAACAAGTTAATTTTTGAAAAATTTTAAAATCGTGACAAGTCAAAAAATATATTGAACCTCTGTTATACAGAGTATTACAAAATACATAAGAAAAAGTCCCCCAGAAATTTGAACAAAAAGCTTATCCTTTTCGGAATGTTTTTTTTTCTTTTTTTATTAGGTTTCAGTTACGATTTCACTTTGATGTTTTTTTAGATCTATTTAGATGGACCATACGGCGCGCCGTCGAGTCACATCTTTCAAGCTCAGCATGCTGTTTTGATAGCGACTGGGATAGGAGTCACCCCCTTTGCCTCAATTTTGCAGTCCATAATGCATAGGTATTGGAAAGCCAGACACACTTGTCCCAAATGCACTTATTCTTGGTCTAGTGAGATACCTGCCACTGTGATGCACCTGCGAAAGGTACCATTAAAATTTTTAGCAAATAATTAAAATAAAAAAAATGAATAAAAAAATAAAATTACAATTAAATTAAAATAATAAATGAAATTCAATTAAAAATGATTTACATTCTCGATACAGAGATGTTAAGTTGGAAAAAAAATTACTTTCAAGTGTTATTTTAAACATCATGACGATGTAATAAGTGGTGATAAATCATAAGCAATGCGAAGTATTTTAATGCCATCAAAATGAGATATTGAAACGAGTGTCGTTGTGTGACAAAAAAGTATGTACCATAACTCAGGTCTGACAAACAATCGAATTATCGTTAATGGAATCAAACGAAATGTGTATTAATCAAGTTGGAACGGGGCGATGAAAAAAAAAAGAGAAGCAGAAGTGTGGATCGTGAGATGTTTACGCATACTCATTTATGTCTTGTGCAAAGGTGGACTTCTTTTGGATCAATCGAGATCAGCGATCGTTCGAATGGTTTGTTAATTTGCTTTCTCAACTGGAAATGGAGCAGGCCGAACTTGGCGCAACCATGGAGCGTTTCCTTGAGATGCACATGTACATTACTAGCGCTCTGCAAAAGAATGACATGAAGGCGGTCGGCTTGCAACTTGCTTTGGATCTATTGCATGAAAAGGTGAATATTAAACAAAATTATCTAATTAATTTTGTTTTTAAATTTCCAAAAAAATAAATAAATAAAGAAAACCAGTCAATAAATATAACACGAAGAATTTCATTTTAAACTCAAGCGAGCAAACTTTTCATTTCATAATAAAGTTGTAACTCATTTTGAAAAATCGTTCAATCAATAAAACTGTAATGAGTGAATTGAACAGATAATAAATTATTTGCAATCAGTCTTAAAAATTGGGCAAGATTGCAAAAAAAGGAATGTTATTGCTCAATAAAATTGGTTAGCAGTGTTTGAATTATATAAGACCCGTTGAAAAGCTAACATATGAATATTTATTGAAATTTATTGCGTAGAAATTTGGCTAATCGAGTGACCGATTATGTTATGTGAAATGTCAGACGGCAATTTTTTTTAAGATCCTTGTTATTGATAACCTTGCGTGCACAGGAAGAATCGCAAACCGGTTTTCATAAGCCGGACGATCTGAAAAACCAATTGTTACACAATTTGTTTCGACACCGGCACCGGTCGTCAACTTTCTGACGTTCTATTGGTTTAATTAAAAATGTATTTCAACATTTTGTGAACACCTTCAGATGAACATTTCTTTTTTCAATAAAAAATAAAAGTGAATACAACATTTGATTCAATTAATTTCTCTTTGTTTGCACAGGAAAAACGAGATTTGATTACAGGATTAAAAACCAGGACCAACGCGGGTCGACCGAACTGGGACAAAGTTTTTAAGCAACTACAGGATCGCAAAAAAGGAAAAATCACAGTATTCTACTGCGGTCCACCTCGGCTGGCAAAAATACTGCGTTACAAGTGCGACCAATTTGGATTCAACTTCCGTAAAGAATCGTTTTAAAAAAGTCCAACCCAAGTCATAAAAAGTTTTGAAACAATATTTTGATAAAAGATGCAAGTTGATTTCAAATCAAGGACACAAAATTCTCTTTTCTGTCATTTGTTTTGATTTGATTACTTTCAAACAATATTTTGAAGTAAAAAAAGTAATGTACGTCAACAAAAATGTTTTTTGTCGAATTTTTTTTGCGACTCCACTGAATAATTAATTCATCTTGAAACCGTAAGTGTTCAGTTTGGATCGTCAGTGCATGTTAACATCATGGTTTACAACCCAATGTGTCATTTCCAATGAAGATTAATGATTAAATTTAATTAAAACTCCGCTTTTTGTTTAAAATTGACGCTTTAGATTTCAAAAAAAAAATTGTTAGAATTGTCTCTATTAAATGAATAAAGAAAATTTCTCCATTTCTTATAAAATCTAAAATGTTATAAGAGCGCTTTATTTACCTGTTCCAATTACTTTTTTATTTGATGCCCCGAAGAATTCTAGTTGCTTCGTGAATCGACCAGATAAGTAAAAGACTTATTAAAATAAAAGCATGTTTTTCTGACATTTTTATATTGATACTATACGTTACAAAAAGTTGATTCTGTTAATTTGTTAAAATTGTTAAAATGTTGACACGTGACATTTAATATTCATGCTGCTAATTTCAGAGTGCAATATTTTAAAATCGTCCATTTTCTGAATGAAATTTTTTTTAATTCAAAAAAGAAAAATCATTTGGATGGTAAATATCGCATACCGTTTAAGCAGTGATGTTTCCAAAACAAATTTCACGACCAACGAAGTCTAAAATAGGAATTAAAGGTGAGCAGTTGTTCTACAAGGATGATGAAGGAGTAAATTTTAATTTTAATTTAAAACAATGTAAGTATTGAAATTTTAATTTGAAAATGCTAAATTTTAATATGATCTATTTTTAATCATTTTTTTCACCAGGGCACTTATTTCCTTATTTATGAGCTGTTTTGCTATTATTCTAACCATCAGTATCCACATTTTAACATCTGTTTGGAAAAGTTCACAAAGGAAATATATCGTAAATTATCTCTTATGTTTATTATGTAGCTACAACTGTCAAATTATATTAGAACTCGAACTTTACAAGGGATCTCGAATCTGTGTTGTTTTATGTAAGATGACAATTTTTAAATTAATTTACAAACAAACAATTATTGTTCGCAATTTTTAACAACAAACCAATCTCAAAATCGTTGACTTTTTTGCAGCGTGTCTGAAGTATTTCTTCAGAATCTCTTCTGAACTATGGCTGACAGTATTAATTTTTGTCACTTTATTTTCAATCAAGTAAGTTTATATGTGTTCAATTTTCAATCTCATGAAAACAATTTCTAAAATATTTTTTTTAGGACAACTGCAACCCTGACACCACCAGTTACAACAGCAAAAAAAGGCACCGTATTTTTTCGGTGTTTATGTGTCTTTCAGATCGTAGCGTTTTATTATGTTGTCATAGTCACAATTCTATGTAATCTTAATATCAAAGCTGTTCCAGGGATCTCACTTAGACATAGACCTGACATGAATGCTCAATTTTGCTGGTTTGATAGTAAGTTCAATTTTCAGTTCAAATAAATTTAGAAACTATTAAAACTACTTACCAAATCGAAAATTCTGTTAAAATCCTTAAAATCTCTGGATAATCCTGCGAGGCGCCCTGCACTATTATCACTATCACAACGCGTTACTTTTATTCGGTTGATGGATATATAAAAATAACATTGTTAACTCCAATACTTGACGGCACGACGCGATTAAAAAATATATAAATCGATTGCATGGGCCCCGCGGCGACCGATGGGCGGCCAGGCTAAATCCCTCTCGTAACTTGATTTTTGCGACATTAACCAAGGAGGGAATCGCGAAAAATTTTGGGCCCCGCGACAACCGATGGGCGACCAAAAACACTAAATCGGTAATCCAATTGATATCCCTTTAGTAATCCAAATGGTATTCCCTCAGTAATCCAATGGTAATCCTATGGTAATCCAAAAGTACAAATAGATTTGTCACATTGACACTTACACTATACGCGTTACTTTTTTCAAATAGTCGAATT
>JAPYZS010000363.1:0-65934 GCA_030522925.1 Trissolcus japonicus | reverse complement strand
TAATTAAGTCTTAGTCTGAAATGAAGTATTTTTTGTCTGACATTCAAACAAACAAGGATCAGATTCAGACGAAATTATTTGAATAATCTGAATTTCAAACAAACTTAACTAGAGAACTTTTTGAGAAGCTGATATAAAAGTTGATCAAATTGTATGTCATTCGATTCTTTGTTTATTTCAGAGTATTTTGAAACAACAAACAGTGTAATTCATTGTGAAGTGACGTTATATTTAGTAACCTCGTTTTTCCCATAAAATCGGATCCTGGAAATCACACATTAATTTACTTTTTAGGTTATTAATTGTGATCGCATTTCACAATCTAACGCCACGTTATCAGTCTTCAAATAATCTGCAACAATGAGAAAATCGAATGAACTCATAATTAGCACAATATTCATGTCAATGTTTCCTATGCGGCTTTGAAAATTATATTGGGTCATGTACTCTCCAATCTACGCAAGGAGTTTCTCTGGGGTTCCCAGGTGGTGAAGCTTGTGTAGAAGGTACTTTGGTGGGCACTTTGTCGAACGTCAATGACTTGGTCAGTTCGCTGACGCAGAGGAGCAAGCTAGACGGGCATAAATCCGTCTTGAGTTTGTGGCATAACAAGTTGAATGTGCGATCAACCAGTACTCTTTTAGTGGATTGGGGTTACAATTCGAGTAAACTTCGTTCATGGCGGTCAGGACGCCCCTGGATAACGCCAGATACATGAAGATAAAGTCCTCAACTATCAGGGTGGAGTAGTTGAGGGCTTCAGCTTTATACATGACATTAAATAGGCAATCAAATCGGGTGGTGCTGCGGATGGGCGCAGACGGGCGGTAGATCCCACCTTCAGGACAGCTGCGTGGTCCTGTGCCTCTTACTCCGGAGGGGGAGGGGATTCCCGTAGATGGATCAGGGGAACGTTGCAGGTCCTTCCAGCTCGTTCCTCAATTTAGGCGGCCACCTCGGAGATACTGGCAGACGCCGAGACTTGGACCTGGTTGTTGCTGAATGGCCTGAACTTTCTGGCATTTGTTGATCAGAAATACCAACATACAATCTGTTCTTCCAGAGTCTCAATGTCATTGAGACTCTAGAGAGTTTCACGACTGTTTGTCCACAAAAAGATTCTTCTCCTGGTCAGGCCTCCTGCAGCACTCATCAATTGCAATCACCTCCGCCAGGAAGACTCTTGCTTCCCCAGATTTGTTACCCATGTAAAACTCATACCCAATTCTCCTAGTGGCGTTATACACTCCTGCTCCAAAATTGCCAGTCTTGAGCCATCCGTGTACCATTGGTGTGATATCAATAACAAAGAATCAGTGAAAAAACAGTTGTAAAGCCTGCAGGGTGGCGTATTGAGAGGAGTAACTGGGGTGCTTAAACCTATTGAAGCTGTCATCTCTGTAGACATCTTCTTATAAGGAATGTACTTTCAGCCGACGATTCAAAAAATCATCGACGATTTTTCTACAATTACTAGGTATTCAAAGGCAATTTTTGTGCGAATATTTTGGAGTGAGGGAAAAAGACGGTGACGCTACTCTTAGTCTATTGATGTCAAACTGCATAGATTCAAATACAAATGTAGGTATCAGTTAGCGCTGTACAGTTTTCCATCACTAAGAAACCGTGGTGTGACAACTTAAAATCAACAGTTCGATTCGTGAACAAGCTTGAAGCTATGCATGTAACACGATTGATAAAGTACAGTTCGAAAACAACGTGCATGGTAATACGAAAAACTGTACGAATATAAGTAAACACGTTGAAGTAGAGACTGTAGATGGTTACGTGCAATATAGTTTGACCGCAGTTGCTTTGCACCGAGGACCTTTGGCATTCTAGGGCCGTTATTACAGCTGTGTCCGAAGAACGCCAGAAACAGACTGGTTGTCGATGACAACTCGAAAGTTAGCGAACGGACAGAACGCGAGAAATTTGAATATATTTCAACAGATTTGCGATAATTGCTAACATACACATGAAAATTGTTTGTATAAATATTGATGGTGATTTGTGTATATATATATGTCTTGTTATGGATACATGCTTTTATATTGTATACATGTATGATCATATAATCACAAAAAATTAATCTGCAGATTCTTATACGGTCTATGGTACATGATAAAAACACAATTTTAATCATCAATAGTAAAATCAAAAAATGGATCGTCTGCGAAACAGTCTTTGAATTTCATAACTGTAAAATATAGAGTGCTACTTGATAAGAACATTCACATCAACAATAAAATTCAAGAACCAATTAGAGTTTATGAGAAATTCACGAGTAACCCAAAATCTCTTTCATTTTTTATCAAATCACAAAGGCAAGATTATAGGAAATTTTTTAGAAGCACATACGTTGATAAAGAAGATGATCCAGTGAATCAAAAGTTTGCAGGGAGAAAACGAATCCAAATTGGTTGATGGAAGTTAACAAGAGAGTGGCAGGTCGGCTGGATTAAGGATGAGTTGGGCAAGTGGATGGAGTACGGGGAGCGGAATAACGAAGGAAGTGAAGAGCATTGTGAAGAAAGTGGATGGAGTGGAAAGGAAGAAAAACATCACGATAAGAGGATTGAAAGGACTGGAAAAGGAAGACATAAAGAATAATATCGAAAAACTATCTGGTGGCAAGTGGAAACAGCAAGTGGAAGTAACGATTGAGGAGACATGGAAAAGCGCGACAGTTTATGTCGAAAGGATGGCCACTGCAGAGAGCAAGGAAAAGGCGATGAAAAATAAAAATAAATTGAAACAAACAAATATAAATAAACAGATTGGTGAAGGTGAAGAGAGACAAAGGAAACAGGTGAAGTTTGGAAAGAGAAAAATATTTTGCAATGAGAAATGGAAAAGTTGGAAAGTGTTGTGTATTGTATATTCAGTTGATGATATTTCCTGTTGTATAAAGTTTTTTTATACAATCCTTACCCTAGTAAAAAATCATATATTATTAATATATTATCAATAGATTAACGATATATTATTTTCTGCAAATCATACATTAGTCATACTAACAATATATATTGGCCTACAAATTAAACTAATGTTTTACACGTTTGCTATATCACTTTTTGTATATGTGTTCCATAAAAAAGTTTAAGTACAGTTTTTCATCTGTTTTAAGTCTAAGAATCTTTTCCTTTAACAAACGGTATTAAGCGTTCGTTGACATGTGGAAGCTCATTTTAATGCTCATTTTAATGTAAATCACTCAACACTGTTACGCAGCCAATCCCTAATTTGTTCTGACAAATTTTCTGAATTTCTTTCCGGTCGTTGAAATCTCTGAAAATCTAAAAATTTTTTATTAGAAAGCTCTCACAATAAAAATATACAACTGTTGGATAAAGTTCCCATATAACTTACTTTCGTAGACGTTTTTTATGAATCTCACTTTGAGATTGAGTGAAATAGAGATGACTGAAATATTAAAGAATACCTGGCGATTCGGCTCTAAATCATATGCTGAATTTATGTTGGATACGAAGAGAAGGGGGAGGGTGTGGAGTGACTGCGCAAAAATTATTGGCACTATCGAAGGATAAAAAAATGCCGACCGTTTCGTTATGACTTCTATTTATACGATTGCGAGCGACCAGATGTGATGGCTTTTTAAAAATAAACTTGTTGCGGGTTTGAAGAATTATACAAACAAAACAAAAGCACTGCTAGAAGAAGATTAAATGAGTCAACCGTTTTTGCGAGTTAAATTTATAATTCAAACTTAGAAAGTCAACAAAACAAAATCATCAGAAATAAAATGAAACAAGAGAGAGAGAGAGAGCGAGAAAGACAAAAAAAGTGAAATCAAGATGACAATTGGGAATTGATATCAATTTTGATTTATAGAAGTATGTATTCGCAATGCTTCTTATGACATGAGCAAGCATAAAGTTATTTATACATTTTATATCGATACTCTATATGTACATCAAAACAAACTAGCCATCAGTCGGGGTAATTGGATGTTAATTCCGCACAGCCTTGAACATTTATCTTATTTACTGCAAATGCAAAAAAGATATTCTATTTTTACAAAATTGTTCTCAGTGATTTTCGAAGTTCTACTTCAATCAACATTAACATTCAGTTTAATTACATTTTTTTTATAGTCTTTCTATTTTGATCATACACCATTGAGTAAGACAAAATCATCCATGAGATATATGACTTCTTTTTATATGGACGATAAGGACTGTTTTTTACTATAACATTAAATATGTTTTTTATTGTATTGTATGTTATTGAATGTTGATAAAGGACAATAAGAACGAGACGTGCTGGTTGCATATCATCATGATGTACAACGCAAGTCGCGATGATAAAATGGCAAAGCGGAAGAAGGGGAGCGTAGCTATTTATAGAGCGCTGGTTTTCGTGGGTGGGAAAGTTGCGATCGGGCGCTGGCTCGGCACCGAGGGCGGGGGGTGTTGTGCCATAAATAGAACCGCGCTATCTCTCTTCGGTGACCTTTGCGTGGACTCTCGAAACCCCACTCGCTATTAGGCTAGGTTATTGGTGCGCGCTCCTTCCTTCCGTCCTCTTCTCCTGTCTATTCGTCGACTTAAGTAAAGCCCGTTACGAATCTGGGTTATGTTTACTAGCTCACCACGAAATCCGCCACTTTTCTCATCCACTCGGTTCAAATTGAAAAATTGCACTTTTGAACTTTGCTTTTTTATCAAATTGTCCCTAGTAAAAAGGATCCTATATTGTCCATATATAAAACATATATTGACAATACATTATTTCAGAAATTATATATTGACCATACGTAGACAATATATTGCCAATATATGAACAATATATTGGTTGTTTTTGAAAATTACTAATATATTGCCAATATATAGTTCATATATAAAAAATATTCAAACATATATGGTTAATATATTGTCAATATATGAACGATATATGATTTGCTAAAACACGCCCCAAATAATATATTGTAAATTTATTAATAATATATGGACAATATATGATCTTTTTTTCATAGTGTTCCATCCCAATGTCCAAAGGTTAAACGGAATTATTCATTTTTATCTCCCATTTACATTTTACAGGCCGAGTAGTAATATACTCTTTTTATCAAAATTTAAGAGAAGAACAAAATCCTTTTTTTATAATCAAATTAACGAGATTGAAATACGCCAAGTTTCTGAATAGAGGAGTTTAAAAATAGTTGGGTGCAAAAATACGCATTATAATAAACAAAAATAGTTGGAGTGAACTCTAGCAAAAGCGCAGTGAATCGATGTGCAAATCGTAAGTCAAGTTAGACGTTTGGCAGAACGCGCGCGACTATTCCGAGTAGAGCGGGCAGATTGCTTGCCAAAACGACGCTGCGTTTCGCGCGCTTCGAAATCACACTATTTCCTCATTCTGTCGGTGCGTCGCGAGCCAAACCAGAAATCGCATCTTTCATAGACGGTATTCCGCCTTGTCAAAAATCTCTCCACAAATGCTCAACTTCCTCAAAGGAAAATAAGAAACTTTAGAATCGTAACAAAGATGTTCAACCATACAAGAATATACGAAAAAATGAATTGAAAAAATATGTTGAATTGGATATTGGTTGGGTGTTTGGATCGGATTAGTCCCTTAAATGAAGATGCATCGTTACATCATGAAAAGGGAGGAGATCCATATACCTCAATACTATTCAAGTCTGAGCTTTGGTACTTTGCCAAATCTATTTTGCCAAGCGAAGGCGGCACCGCATTGTGCTTGCGCTAATTTCGTTACGAATTCGTCAAACGATCCCGAGAGACACGGTCGTAGGTGTGGAATTCGCACTTTCACATGCACTCGAAATGGAAGGCCGAAAAATTTAATCTCGTCTTCCCCCAAAACTTGATCATCATTATTGCCAAGTACCTATTCATCTCATTTTTTTTCTGTGAATAATTTTTGTTCCTGAAGTTTACGGATCAGCTATATTGACAAGTTGGATATTGAAAAGAAATTTTTAGGAGAAGAGAAAATTTGTTTGATAACGATGGATGAAAAATGGCAAAAATGTGGAATTCTCAAGCGTTTGTTGAGAAATGCACAGGAAGCAGTAGAGAATGAAAATAAATGAGGCCGCCATAAATAGCGCATGCTAAGTTCTATTTTGTGTATAGTGCGTTTATGATGCCTTTGCGAGGTTAATGTGGACCCGCGGAAAGATTGAAGCGAAATCACTGACATCATCCAAACGTGTCCCAAGTGCGGCTGCAAATGCCCGAAGAGACTCTTAGACGATTAATTTCGTTAGTTTCACCTTAAAAAATGTTTTATTTCGATACCTAATAATAATAAAGACAATTAAAACGAAAATCCTGTCATCCTTTTTTTTTTAAATTGTTACCAGTGTTTTTTGTTTATCGAAGTGCAAACATTTCACATAAGACTCATTGAAATGTTGACATACAAATAAGAAATTAGTTCGAATCTGTTCTAAATAATAATACATTTGTAATATAAAAAGCTGAATCTAAATGTAGTGCTCGATCGATTTTCCAGGGATCCAGTCGTCTCATCTCGTGCAAGCGACAAGCATTAATACAGTGGAATCTTACAATCCAAATTCCAGAAAATGAACGGGCTTCCAATTCTACTTCATTCTAGAATTCTCTGTGCGTTCTGTAAACATTTACAAATTTGTCTTTTTGTTTTAACAAAACAGAAGCTAATTGCTCGTTACATTTAAAAATAAAAGCCATAATTTAATTTATTTATTATATATTAGTTTGAATTTCATAACAATTTTTTTTTTATTGGATTGAAAAACCTATGTTTTGCGAATAACTTAAAAAATAATAAAATAAATTTCTAGGAAAGAGATAATCTGATAATTTTAGAGTTTAGAATCAGAATACCGGTTCTGGCAATTAGATCGCCAGGTGAGCACACGATCAAAGAGATCATTTTTTATCACAACCAGATTCCTCCCGCGAGACAAATCTGATTTCTTTTCCTCCATCAAAGAATTTTCCACTCATAAAGTCAACAAGCACAACTCAACAGATCTCGCATTTTTACTCCAGAAAAATGATGCTCAATAATATTATCAGGTAGACAATCTGAAATTCAATCTCTAATTAAAAAGAATAACAAACATTTGTACATCCCCATTCATCACAGTTATTGTGACAACTCGACCACAAACTTAATTGATCAATTGAGGAATTTGTAGTGCCTCTGAAATGTCTCCAAAGCGATAATTTAAAAAAAGTTTTTTTTTTATTTATCAATCAAAATCGTAGTAATATTTCAATGTTCATTGATTTTTTTCAAAGGAGAATTTTTGCGAATACATTTTTGCTACGGTTCATACGACAATAATTGAACTTGTATATAGGGGAGAGGCTTGTACCTTGGGACACGCTAATTAAAAATCGAAATTAAATAAATTTTACTAAAATACTGGTAGATATCATGGATAATGTCAGTAAAAAATATAAAATCCAAATTTTAAACTTTTATTTTCATATATTAAAAAATTATTAAAAAAAAAATTTCGATACCTAAAACGGACTTTTAAAGCACTTATTTAAACTTTAATTATTAACAAACGGTTGACAATATTTCATAAAACTTCAAATTAAGTGGAAGTATGTTTGTCAATGATAAATGTTGTATGAAGATAATTATTAAAAACATTGTCTTCTTTAATTAATAAAAAAGTTAATAGAAAAAAATACATGCTTGTACCTTGGGACACGTCTTGGTCGTTTCCCCTGGGACGTATGAGAGGTTAGGTGTTTGAAGCAAGTGTTATTGAGTAAGTTAACAACAAAAACAATAACATTTAAACATTACAATTACTCTAGAATTTGCCATTAATCATTTTTTTACAAAATTTGAAGATGACACGAATGGACAAGTTAAAAATTTAGAAATATTCATGTCTTAACCTCAAAATCAGTTCAATTATTTGCACTGTTTGCAATATTTCACGGTAATTAATGTCAATTATTATGTGCGGAAAATAAGAAAAAAACAATAATTCAATAAAAATTATAACAAATAAATTTATTGTAGGTTCTTAAGATGCCAAGATCAAAGAAAAAAGAATCGGTGAACAAATGTTCTTCAGAAGCAATCAGATAAAAAAATCGAGAAAGAACTAGTTACTTATAACGACTATTTCTTTTTATGTAAATTTAGTCGAGAATTGGTATTTTTATTATAAAAAGTATGGAATAAATTTAATAAATATATTAATAATAATTTAATGATAATTCAGTGTGTTTTTCCAGTATGTCCCAACCTACACGACTAGGTGTCCCAAGGGAAAACCCAAGTCGGGTCCCTTGGGACAAACTGCACTTTTTTTGTAAATCAATAACTATAATAATATTATTGAAATATTTACCAATCAAAAAATATTTTAGTGTATTAAAATACCTAAAGATAGATATAGTTGATAACTTTTGTAATTTTATTGTAATTTGTTAACAAAAAAAAATGTTAAAGACAAACTGTCCCAAGGTACAAGCCTCTCCCCTAGATAAGATAAAACTCAGTCTAAAAATTAATTATAATATAATAATAATAATAAAAAAATAAAAATTAACAACATTATTACAACGACTATAAAGACTATATAAAAATTCCAAATTTAATTCAGGATTTTCTTGTTGCAATGACGTTACAAGGTGGTTGACAAGTGCACTTGACCATGAACAAACAAGTACGTAAATTAACACCTGTCAATAAAAACTGCATTAATGTCAATCAAGTTGAATAAACATAAGCATAAATTTGGACCAAAAAAGCAAAACAATTTTTTTGTTCTATATTCAATTTACACGCTGTGATTTTTACAGAGTAAAATTCTAATATTATTTATTCTGGTAACTGTATAGAAAAAGAAAACTTTACAAACGTTGAGTTTCAGAAAAAAAATCCGTTGATGTTGATTAAAAAATAGTGCATGGGATCCTGATAACTTTACAAGTTCGGTGAGCATTGAACAAGTCTTGTTTGATTAAAAAAATAGTCTAACGTTATTAATAATCCCGAGATATACGGTGGTAATATTGTATCCCGATAAATCGAAGATAAGGAAGTGCAACATAGGAAGTCACTATAATTAAATTCCAATGCATCATCTACTATAAATAAATAATCTCGTAAATAATCAAATTTTCTCATGCGAATAATTACGTTTTTTTTCAGACTCGAATTATTATTTCAGTTTTATAAATTAAAATCAAGATGAAATCATATACATTTTCTTTTTGATATCTTTGTTACAAACAACATTTTTAAAGTCATTTAAATGTCGAATATTTCTTAAGGATTAAACTTCAATTTCTAGAAGAGGGAAAATATTTGAAAATAAAAAAGTGACATTTTTTTAAAGAGTAAATAATATGAATTTCACACGTACAAATTGGAGGGATGCACGTGTTGAACATACGTAACTGCACCGTGCAAAGAACGCACGAGAGACAAAGAGACGCAGAAACGGAGCGGAGAGCGCGCGCGGAAAAGCTGTGTTATATAAATAGAATCGGTCAATGCTGCTATGGGAACACTGTACGCAGTGGGTTACACGAGATGAGTAGCAGGCCCGCGACAGACGGAGACCAACAATCACTCGCATCAATAAATATCGATTTATTTATTTTAATGTTCTCAAAATGTACCCAAATTTTCAGCCAATAAACTTTACAGAACATAATTTGTGCTAATTTTTTCTGACAGTATGATACATAATGCGAAAAATTTTACTTTTAATTTTGTTATGTGACTTAACAAATTTTGAGACAAAGTTTGTTGATGAATTTATGCTATTATAAGAGTAACTCAATAACCATCTTACTCATTTTTTTTGAATTACACTTCTGGTATACTAGATAAAAAAAATAAGTTGCTACGAATGAATCAGCTGAATTGAACATGAAAAATACACAAAAAGGAAAATTTAATGAAACATGATGTTTAAAAAAAATAAAAAGAAAAGAAATTTGCGAATCATTTCATTTGGTACTTTTTAATGACGAGAAAATTGTTGTTTCCCTGTTTGGAAACTTCTTCCGACAATTAAACTCCATGCTTGAAAAGTCAATCACAACCACGTCCGTTTTAATTGAACTGCGAATTTTGATCAAAGTTGAATTTCCTCCACGTGCGCCACGCGCGTATATCTACTTTGTACTGTATATCTACTATTAACCCGAAGGTCAGCTTATCGATCCTCGCCTAACCCTCTCTGAGGAATTGTTATAATTAATTTATTGCGATGGAGATTTGAATATTTTTCTGTACAAACTCAAGCTTGAGTTCAACAGGTATACGTATATATACAAATTAAAAAAGTATTCCCTGACTTTAGAATGATAATTCATTACAGCTTGCAATCAACGAACGTAATACATATTATGAAATCATATTTTCTGGATTATTACTAAGAAATACGTCGTATGAAGAAAATGAGTTTCTGAAAGTTGCAATTTCATCTACAATGTATTTTATTAACTCGATTTTATTTCAAGTGGAATAAAAACATGCTCGAAAACATGTTAAAATTGAATACTGAAACGCACAATTTGTACGCCAATTTTTGCAATTTTGAGTTTGTTTGTTTTCGTCTAATTTTGGAATATTTAGCTGAAAAAAAAAGTTTTGAACAAGAGCCTTTTTTGAGGGGAACTTTTTTTAACTCTCAGTGTGGGAACCAAACGTGGCTTCTTACAGCGAAACAATCACATAGAGTGCAGATGAGTGCAAAGTGCGAGTGACATATGCAGTGTTGGCATCATGTGCATCGCCGATGATCGTAAAATTTATAAATAGAGTTATCGTGTGGGACCTCTGGCGATAAGAAACACTTTTGTAATTATTGTCACCGATTTTAGCATGTAGTGTCAACAATTTAATTTGTTTTGTCTTTTACAGGTGCGCTTGTTGAAAAAAAAATGTTACAATTTTTTGAATTTTTCAGTCAATAAAATTTTTATGCAAGACATCTGATCGATAATAACCACGCTAGAAAAGTCGATATTTTTGCAAACAGTAACGTCTACGTAAATGAACCTAAGGATTAAGATTAAATTTAGTATATAGAACCAATTATATCAGACCAGGGATATACTCGGTTCGATATTGTTTAGCAGATGACAAAATGGTTTACATCAGTGGGCGTAATTCTTCGGTAAATTAGCTAATAATTGTATAACGAGAATCTGCGTAACCGATTAAATTAACAAAAGAAAATCGAATTTGAGTGGATTCCAAATAGTGATACATACGTAACGCAAAATTATACTCAGAATGGTTGAATTATATATTTGAAATGACAGCGTCATTTTAATTTAACCTATTGCTGTTGAATTGACAACGGTCCCTGTTTATTTCAGTTTTCTAAATGTATGCTCTAAATGATTGGGTGAAATATTTTCTATCTTGAGTTTTTTAACTCAAGTTAAAAAAAAAACAAAGTTTATAAAAATATCCTATAAAAATATTATTAAATGATGCATCTTCCATAAGATGATTACGTGCTTAATGGAAAAGAGAAACGTATTTGAAAGGAAAAGATGTGCAGCGACGAAAAATCTATATTATTTATAATTTTAATACAGCACGTCGTGTGCATAGCGGTGCACCGCGTTACAATGTGCACGCAACTCTATAACACAAGCGCAACATTACAGCGCAAATGTTTGCGCGTGCATAACGCCGAGCATAACTGCGGGCAGTTTATTTATATCTTGTTTGCTTTATTGTAAAACATGTTGCGCAAGGTAAACGTGCTTAGATAACCAGATGCTATCCATTTGTTTGATACACATTAAAATATCCAATCGAAAAAATGACAAAATTAATGATTTTCTAAATATCCAAATTCAAAACCACTACAGAATTTCGAAAAGTGGGAAACTTCAAGTCAAATCTGTCAGATCGAATCAGTAAGTCAAAATCCGTCAAAATGGTTGTGGCCGCAATTCGAAATTTGCGAAAGGTCAAAAAATGTTTGGGATTAGTGGCAACCACAGTGGGAACTTTTGGTGGCTTAGTCTACTTTCTGGATAATACGGTACGTGCCGCTGAACTTCAAGCAAAGCCGCCCAGCTACCCTTGGGCTTTTCGGAAAATTTTCACGTCGCTGGATCACGCTGCGTTAAGACGAGGATGGAATGTTTACAAAACTGTTTGCTCCACTTGCCACAGCTTGAATTATCTTACCTTCAAGGATATGGTTGATGTTTGTATGTCTGCTGAAGAGGCGAAGCAATTGGCAGCTGAATATGAAGTGAGCAAATTTTTTTTTTTTTTTTTATTATCTAACTTGGGTGATTGCGCGCTCTTAACAACCGAAAACAAAAACTTTTTGAATTTTATTTTTCACTTTTGGACGACTGATTAAAAATATTCTTCTGAAATCTTGCGATTTTTATTTTATATCTATTCTCACCTTTTTTATATCTTTGATCTCCTATTTTGTGTACATAAATTTTCAGTTCGATGATGAGCCAGATGAAGATGGCAACATCAACAAAAGACCGGGAAAACTGTTTGACAAAATTCCTCCACCCTTCCCTAATGAACAGGCAGCCAGAGCTGCAAACAACGGTTCAAATCCAGTTGATTTATCTTTAATTACAAATGCCAGACACCACGAACAGGATTATATATTCTCTCTGCTCACCGGTTATGTCGATCCACCTGCGGGTGTCGAGCTCATGGATGGTCAATTTTTCAATCCTTACTTTCCTGGAGGAGCTATTGGAATGGCACAGGTATCCTATTATATATAAAAGAATACAAAATGAATTTCAAAATATAGCATCTGAAGTCAAAAACAAAATTTAAAACGGATCAGATTTGAAAATGTATAAAATATTTCAAATTTTCAATTGTAAAAATTACAATTACAAAAAAAAATGTTAAAATATGTTTATAGATGCTCCAAGATGGCATCGTTGAATACGACGATGGAACCGTAGCCACGCAGTCCCAAATGGTAAAAGATGTGACAGAATTTTTGACTTGGGTCTGCAACAGAGAATGGGACACGCGAAAAATTTACTTGATCAAAGCCATTGGTATTTTTGGAATATACCTGCCCGTTTTTTGGTTAATATACAGACAAAGATGGTCCAGTGTGAAGAAACAACAAATTTTCTTCAATCCAAAGAAGAAGTGTTGATCAACAAACCGCCAACACCTGTCTCCCAACTTGGATTATTGATGAAACTTTGGACACCGACATGGTTTCAACAAGTGTCATCTTAAGCGAACAACAGAACAGCCATTCGGCATGTGAACTTTTCATTCAAATGACTAGACAGATTTTCCCTTCACCACTTTATTTTGTAAAAAATATGTGTTCAAATGGACGAGATTTTTTTCCCCCTAATTAAATATTTTGAATATTCGTCTGAGATTTTATTCCGTATTCCAATTTCTTTCAATTATCAAAACTAAATTGAAAGAAGGCTGATTGAAATTATGTTTTAAAATTCTTATACTTGGGTCGCACGATTGGTCTCTTCATTTAAATTGCAAAACAAAAATTGCTTTATCAATTCGAATCGATGATATAATATTTTTAACTCTGTAATATCATGAAGATGTCAGGATTTAAGAAATAATAGAATTTGAAAGGCAAATAAAACGAAAATTTGAAATCTCATTCGAGAGAGAATTAAATTTTTGGTATTTTGCAGAAGCATTGCATATTTCAGAGGCAAGTGGTGTGAAAATAGCCGGCTGATATCGATTGGAGAGCGCCGTGAGTCAAAGCGAAGTGTTTTCTTGTTCGATTGCGGTTTCGTAATACGTCCTTGACGTTATTCCTGAAGAGAACTAAAAATAGAGCAGTGGTAGCAAACATTATAACGACGTTTCTTATGAGTCGTTAACTCCGACATGACCGGTGGTTGGTCGCGCCGTTTTCAATTCACTAACAGAGGCGGCCCAATCTAAATTCTTTTATCAAACTGTTTCGCCATTTTTAATACGTTAAATTAATGCAGATTTCTTTTACAAAAACAAGACTGGTACAATACCCATCGGGTAATTAATACTGGTTAATTACCCGATGTCATTCATTGCTTTATTTTCACCGGAAACGACTTTATAATAATATATAAAAAGTGTATGTAAATAAAAGAAGAAAAAAAACTAATTCCATTTCATACTCAATGCAATTGTCAAAAAGTATAATTCAAGAATTTGTCTGTCAAAAGTTACAATTTACACAAAATACGATGCGATTTGCGTTTGAATTTATGAATTTATTTTCGGACAGTTTTGAATTCGAAAAATAAATTATGTAAGATTCGCACAAATGGACGATATTATAATATATTTTTGCGAATTAGTGATTTGTCGGGTTAAAATTGTTGCTGAGCAAAAAGAGAAGAAAGAGAGGATTTCGTGGCAGAGTGCCTGATAAGCGCAGATTCGTTTGAGATTGGCAATAAATAAACAAACAGCGAAATTGGTCTTTCTGAAATCGTTTGGCAAAACGCTTGACAGCTTTTTGGCAAGCTTTGACTCTGTGTAACTTTCAGAACTTTCGCTTGATGTTTTGAATTTTTCATTTCAAAAAACATAAAAAGGAACAAACTTTTAAAAAACCAACAACAAATTCTATGACAAATTTATCAAAAATAAACAAAATGCTTCAAAGTTTTTTACCCCCTATTTAAATACATAATCAACTTCCCAAAATTACATTTGAAGGTATGTTACGGATGATTAGGTGGATTTTAGAACCATTCTAAACTTCACACTAGTTTAGCTCCATTGATCCTCAAAAAATAAAATACACCTGTTGAAAAATGAAACCAACAATGTATTAGGAGAAAATGAAAAATTCAGAGGTCTTTTTAATTCATACACCCGACTTTATTTACTTGGTCATTTATATTGAATAGAATTCATTTCACAGGTATATATATGCTTTCAACGTCCCTTATTTTAGACCTCCATTTTAATTTCAAATCATACCTTCACAAAAGTAAAACGTCATCGAATCCGAATGCGGTTTACCATCAACTAGTGAGACAAATTAACGATGTTAAAAATGATTTTAAAACAAATAGTATGCATTTTTCACAAAGGATGTAGAAGTGGTACTTTTATTAGCTGTTCTGAAATGGCCTTATGAATAAGCAAAACATTATGTATTATTAGGGCTGTTTCCAGATCTGATCATACCTAGACTTTTTTATGATAAAAAACCCCACTTATAAATTATACTATTTTTGGTCCACTCAAATCCTTGAGTTCCTTAAAATAGTCTACGAAACACCTGACCACAAACACCTGTCTAAAATTATCTAAAATTTTATTAAGAGAAAATGAGAATGTTAGAGTTCTTTCCTGTTTGTCATGCATGATGATGTATAGGTAAATTACTTTGGAGTTGTATCAGGAGAACATGTGAAAACTCATACAATTTCTTTTCAATTTTCATATCTTCCTGTAAATTTCCCTCGGGTAGCACATATCTTTTGTGTATTTTGACATTTGATTAGTTGGATACAGAAAACATGTAAAATTTTGAAAATCGTTTTAGTTTGTATACCTGAACCAATCGGGGTATACCTAGGGATTAAGAAACATTTGTAAACCTTTGTCTGTTTTATGATAAACGATTTCTGTATTCTATAGAAGTTGCTGGTAATCTCTCAAATTTTGTTTACATTTCTCCCAAGTACGTATAAAAATATAGGAAGTATTTTTCAGTTCTTTCTATTTCTATTAATTTCTTTTTCAATTTAAAATTGAAATCAAAATACTTTCATTGTTTTATTTAAAAAATTGCAAAATGTTTTTTCTTCTCTATTTTAAAAGTTTTCTGATGCATGACAATTTCGGACACACATCAACTATTATTACCCGAGAAAAAAAATACAAATAATTTAACTCGAACTTCTATTTCAATTTAGTTGAAAAGTTTAAATTTATTTTAAATTAATTTTAGACAAATTACTTGAAGTTTAATCAAAAAATGAGAGTCGTGAAAAGAGATCAACACCGTTTACAAAAATACGGAAGTCAAATCGGCGATTCTCATTATAATTTGAATCTTGGCACGATAACTTAAATTAAGAAAGATTGTGAAAAATTAAAAAAAAATGCAAAAATTTATTCGACTCAAGTTTAATACCCTTATAATCCAAGCTACGAAAAAATTATAAAAAATAACAAAAAGGTAGAAAAATGAAAAGATAATATTGTGGTTTTATATGTGAAATAAAAAAATTATAAAACATAATTTTGGGAGGTATTTGAAAAAAGAGTAACGTATTCATGGGAAAAAGACATTACAGTCAATGAAACAGCCTTGAAAGATATAGAGTTCGGATAGATATTTTTACACCATTCTTTGTGCACAAAAAGCTGTAAAACTGTGTTCAAACTCAACCTTTCGGTTAGAGTTTAGAATCATCATAATAAAGAAATAGAAGGGAAAAGTTACGCCAAGCGAGCTAATCCTGGAACGACGATCTAATTAAGTAAATTAATTGTTAACAGTCACAAGCAGTGCTATTAATAACAATTGGCGGCTGAATTAATGATTTATTTCACCTCATCTTGTATTCGTTGATCATTCAGACCAATAATGCACGAAGATAATTTATATGGTTAACAGAATATAGTGCAATCAAAAAATCAATTCTTTCACTTTGCTATATAAATCTGATTCTATTATTTTTACATTCATCAATTACAAAACACGACCACATAACTAAATTCCTAACTTGATCGAAGAGGAAACATTTCTTCCAAATTTAACACTCTCTCAATTCAAATCTTAGTTGTAAATAAGAATGACAATGACGTTATGAAAAATTATGTTTCATGTGAAATTTCAGTTTAAAACTTGATTCTTGAAGAAATATTTGAATTCATATTTACGCGCCCTTAAAAAGTTCCTAGTATGGTTGAAATAATAATTGCAGAGGGCGCCACAGATCGATGCTCATAAATTGTCTCTCACGAAAGAACATCTGAACTTGCATTGTTCAAAGTCCGATAGATAAAAGTTTATTATACTTTGCGAAAAACCTGTATGGGATCATTACTTTAGTGTAAATTACGTGACGATGCATTGCTCGTGTTATTTTTTTACTCTAGGAAAACTTGCGCGGTGATACAAACAAGAAAAATTAAAAACTTGGGAATTATTTTACATACTTATTTGTTGGTTGTAAGTAGACGAAACACGTCGTGTGTGCATCACTCAATAAATTTCTGAAACCAGATAGAGATTAACTTCAGTTGATGGCAATAATCGTACGATGGCAAAGACAATAATTACAGCTCAGATTTAATTTTAAGTTTTTATCCATCAGTTCATTTATCTTTACATTACATCATTCACAATTAATTGTTAGATTAAAACATCAATTTTAAGATTTTGTTGTTTTATAATTTTGGTTTTTGGTTTATTCATAGGCTGGGTTACGACAGGAATAATTTACAATTATTGTTTCTGTCTAGCCACAAGTCTATGAACCAGAAAACATCAACGGTCAGACAACGAACAATTTTAAAAAAGCTCAATTCATGAATTTAAATCACTTTAGTGGAGAAGTATAGGACTGACCTCAAACTGCTAACACCAATGCAAATGTCCAGTTGTCATTAAACGTGTCTTTGTTTATCAAATCAACTGGACTTTGGGTTCATTGATGAAAGTGGTGTGGTCCCGCAACTGACTCTCTTTCAAATATAAAAAGTTCACCTCTTTAATTCAAATCAAATACAGTTTTTTTCACATTATACGTATTTTATATATAGTCATGGTAGAATATCATAAGTATCGTAGTCGACCTGGAGTCTTTTATTGTTCTTTTTATTAATGCAATATATTTTATATTTTATTGATCAACTTGTTGAGGGCTTATAATCTTTCATACAGCACTGTAGTGTAAAAAATAATGACAGGAAAAATTAACAATGGAGAAAAACTTTGGAGGGTATAATACAATTTTATTGATTTTTTTGCGTAATTGTGCGTTAGATAATGAAACTAAAGTGGCTGGCAATGTGACTATGGGTGTCAGTTATTTTTCAATCGCCAGACGTTCCATTTCAGAGCATTACAAAAGACTAATTCTTACATTTTTAAACTAAATGATTAATATTAACAATTCAGTCAACCGAAAGTTGCATTTTATTTGATTATTTTGTTATTGTAAATTTATTAAAATCTCAGGATTGTGGTACATCTCATAATAAATAGCCAGCCATGAAACGCGCCACTGAAGAAAGTGAAGCAGTTACTTCAAAAATGCCACGACTGGATCAAGACCCGGGGCCTACCGAAAGTTTACAACATCCGGAAGAAGATATGGAAATTATTGTCAGGGAAATTTCTGATGAAAACATGGAACCGCATTTCAAAGAGCCAAAACAAGAGAAAATAAGTGAACATGACGATTCTGATGATGATGATAATGATAATAATGCTCACTACAATAGCACGGTCTCAGATGAGCTGAGACAGTTCGACGTTTTGGATGATCTGGACCGACACCAGGACCAGAATGATAGCGATAATGATACCAATTCAAACGTTAGTATTGATTCAGACGTGCCGGATGAAGAAATCGAAGCCATGTTAGAAGAAAGTACGTACACCTGAGAAAAATTGTCATTTTTTTAGATCCTGCCTTATCTTTTGATTATTCGAAGTTCATTACAACGTACATCTTCTTTTTTTTACTTTTGCAGGTTTATCGGAGGAGTACAAAAAGAAAAGGAAAGGAAATTTCAAAGAAGATGGAGTTCCTTATGAAGAAAAAGAGAAACTAGTTTTAGATGGTAAATACATACAATTTTAATTTTAAATAGTGTCATTTTCGAACAAAATTGTTAAAATTCGATTTTGATTTTTTTTAGAAATAGGACACAATCATTTTGACGTTCTTCCTGAAGGCTGGGTCCAAGTAACCCATAACAGTGGCATGCCTCTCTATCTTCATAAGAACACTCGAGTTTGTACCCTCTCAAAGCCATACTTCTTAGGACCAGGAAGTGTGCGCAAACATGAGGTACCTGTCAGTGCAGTTCCTTGTTTGCAATACAGAAGAGCTCTTCGAGAAGAAGAAGAAGAAAAACAGAGGAGCAAAGAAAGAGTGCCGATTGATGAAAATTTGCCAAGTGCGAAAATCGAAACTATCCAGGAGAACCGGGTGGCACATTCGTTGGACAGCGAACAATTGAGAGAATACTGTTCTTCGCTCTTTAGATTTAAGTCTATTAAAGTAATGAGATTTCAGTAAGTATTAACCCGCATAAACTGGTCTGTTTTTGTTCGGTGATAAATGTACAAGTTGGATCTCATCTAATGACTACTTTTACCTTAGGTCGTGGTCTGCTAGACGTAAATTTACAAAAAACAAAAAACGAAGTAAACAACTTGAAAGGCCTACTCTGCCCGATGGAACAAAGTTAATAACATTCCCTATAAACAATGCAGCGAACTCTGGTGGCAGTGGAAGTGGCCAGGAAGAAGGCGGTAACAACAGACCTCCGAAACACTGGATCATGAACCCTTCAGGGAAAAGTTACGTTTGCATTTTGCACGAGTACGTACAACACGCTCTGAAGAAACAACCAACTTACAAATTCAAAGAACTCGGTAAATAAATAATGAATCATTTTCATCAAAACATTATTTTTAATTTTTTTACATGTAAATCAATGTATTAATTGTCTTGATCAAACGAAACAGAAAATGCAGCAACACCATACTCAGCAATAGTCTGCATAAACGACATAGAATACGGCAACGGATTTGGAAGCAGCAAAAAACAGGCAAAGGCAAACGCTGCGCGTAAGACCCTCGAGGTTTTGATTCCACAGATGAAGGACAAAATATCCGGCGAGGCTAACGGCGATGTAACGGGTACTTCGGATCGCACGATCAAAGCCTCAAAAAGTAATAACGATGCTGATTTGTCGTTTTTTGATGATATCTCAATCACCGATCCACGAGTTGCGGAATTCTGTGCGAAAACAACCGAGCCCTCGCCACACGCGATCCTAATTACGTGCCTACAGAGAAACTTTGGATTGGGAGATATGCATATCAATTATTCCGTTAACACTTTGAAACACCAGCGAAATGAATTCACAATGCGAGCCGGCAAACATGAGGCTACCGTTGTAAGTTAATTCAATTAAGATAACATGCTCGGGTATTTTCCTACCGTTCATTTTATATACTTGAATGGAATTTTTTTTCTTCAGTTTTAATATTCAACTTGTAGAATTAATAAATAATTAATTAATTAATCACTGAGGTTAAGAATTAATGAACTCTTGTTTGTTTGTTTCATCAGATTTGTAGAAATAAAAAAGATGGGAAACAAAGAGCGGCCCAAGCGATTTTGCAAAGACTGCATCCGCATATAACTTCTTGGGGGTCGTTGTTGAGGTTATATGGTTCGCGCAGTGTGAAAACATTCAAAGAGAAAAAGCAGCTCGAACAAGAAATCACTCTTCTACAGGGCAAAGCAGCTGTGAATCAACCAAACCATGCGATTTTGAGTAAACTGAGACAAGAGATGAAAAAGCTATCCGAACAACAAAATGCCATGCAACCGATCGGTAAATTCATCTCTCCTGATTTGCCAACTGGATCTGCTGCCAATTTGAACAACGTTGATATTTAAGAGTTTAGAAAGGTCTAGTTTTTTAAATTATTATTAATGCATTTTGGTATTTCGTTTACATTTTGAATTACAGTCATAAAAATTGTGCTTTTTTAAATGATTCTACTCAGACTTATTAGTTATATAAGACTGTTCTTTTTTGGAACATAAATGAACCGCACACACTTTGTAAGATTTCGGTGTTGAATTTTGTAAAAAAAATTCAAATTATTACAA
Organism: Trissolcus japonicus; assembly: GCA_030522925.1. Taxonomy (NCBI): domain Eukaryota; kingdom Metazoa; phylum Arthropoda; class Insecta; order Hymenoptera; family Scelionidae; genus Trissolcus; species Trissolcus japonicus. Next base: position 45,076 of record JAPYZS010000363.1, on the reverse strand, counting down.
AATTTTTTCAGTGATACCAAATAAAACTTCATTGTCGAGTAAATTAGCAATCAATCAGTTACAACAGTCCGAAAAGATATAGTTTTATTACGTTTTAATTGCCTATTAACTTGAACTACACTGGCGATAATTAAATAGCCATAAAAACCCTGGTCACTAAAATTAAGATTATGATTAAAATGGGATAAGCTCAAGCAATACATATCGTTCCGTTGCTTTTTTATCTTAATTTGTTTAACATCAAACTATTCGAATTTGCATTCTGTGATTACGAATTCAAACTCAAACGTTATGTTCTATGCTTGATGAGGTATCTTCATTAGCATTGAAGTTTCCGCATTTTAGATTATGGATTACCTGAATGACAGAGATCAATTTACATAAAGATAAATATAATTATTATACTATTAATCTCATTACACCCGTTTCGACCTTTTCATGGTTTACGGCGGGAGGACAAAGACAACATTATACTTTTAGACATTTATTAAACAAACATTTTTGAAGATTAACGTAGAATAACGTCAATGTCCTAAACCTTTTGCGAGTCGTGGCTCGACTTTTAATAGTCTACTCCGGCATATGCCCAATTTTTATACTATTAGGTAATATCATCATAAAATGTATGCTTCGAGTATTTTTGATATTTTAATTACGTTTTCTAAACCCTCTTGCTACTCAACTTTGAATTTTGTTTATACACTCGACTCCCGCTCGCGAGCTCGGGACCGAAAATTTTCACTTAGATAATATTTTAAAATTTGATTTATTATGTTACTTTCGCAATAATATTAATAAATAAAATTGTAAGTATAAATAACAATATGTTCAAAATCTGTCTCATTTAAAGATATCAAATATGATCTTTTAACCATTTATTAATTAAAGTATCATATATCTATATTATAGTGATTATTAAATCAAAATACAAAAGGAAATGATCGATTATTATTCGCATCAGTATTATTCGGTGTATGTTTTTTTATAGATCAAAAGAGAAAACACTAGTATATTAATTTAGAAACAAAATTAAAAATTATCCAAGACCAACATTATTAAAAATAAAGATGTAATTTTGCAATCCAAAACATCTGAGCCATCAGTGGTTAAGGTCTTAAAATCATTTTCATTCAGTGATCAATGGTGTTAATCATGTATTTGCATCATTAATATGACGAGAGAAAATTTACAAATGTTTCAATCAATAATCGTAGGATATGCATCAATTATATTATTTTGCCTTGTATAAATGGGATGACTTGAGACATGAACAAAAACTGAAAACTTTTGGTCCACCAGAGAAAGTTGACAGTTCTCGTTTGGATGTAAAAACGAACAAACAGTGTAAATAGCCATCTCCAATTCCGGCGATAGTCCAATGAATAACTTCTTGTATTTTTGTGGAATCGATATTAGCCTCACGCCCTGTAATAAGATAAATTTACATTAACATTGAATTAAATAAATTAAAATAGTTTTTTTTTTTTAGTTGAAAATCAGACTCACTTCAGCAACGTATTTAATTACGTCAGCATTATTGATAGCGATCGCATTTTTTATTTTCTCTTCGTTGTAAATCAGGTACGCTGGCGTTTTGAAGTATTTGTCGGTATAAAACTTCGCCTCTTGTAAAATAATGTTTTGAAAAGCATTTTTGTTAGTTGTTCTGTAGACTGTGAACCAGAGTTGGTTCATGATTTCCTTTTGTTCAATACGATCTTTTGATACATAAAAATGATCGGCTAAAAATTCCATTGCCATCTCAAAGATGTTGTTTTTTAATAACTCATCAATAAATTCTTCTTCCAAGATTGCACGAGATGAAACCGAGTTGGAAAAGTTGGTATTGTAATTCATTCGTAAATTTCTGATTTGGTAAAGTAAAGGAAATTGGTGCTGTTTCGATTCTCTAAAAATTAAATAAATTAAGAAAGTTGAGAAAATTGAAAACAAGAAATTTAAGAAATATATATAAACTTTTTTTACCTATTATCAAAATTTCTCAACATATTTTCATACTCGAGATAATTTTTTGTATAGAGACTTCTAAATAAATCTATTATGTCTGAATATTCTTTTTTATCAGCTACAAAGAATATTATTTATTAATACAAAAACGGAAAAGAGAGAAAGTATATAATATTTGAATTTGATGTAAATGACAAACAAAATAATTTATTTTGTAAAATAATCTTACGTTCCTTGCTCGATCGGACCAAAACTGAATGAGTCAAACTAAGAAATAAAAATCCCAATTTCAAAGATGTTAACATTTTTTTATAATAAGAGATATTAACTTTGGAAATGTTATAAAATTTAAGCTAAAATGTAAAAAGTTAGATTGACATAAGATCTTTTATACATCTTGTTGAAAATAACTTTTAATGTCTCCATAAAAAATAGAATTATTTTGAACATAATAATTAGCATGCAAAATGTATTTGTGAAAAAAATGTTTATGTTTAATTTTTTTCAATTCTTTATGATAAGAATGAACTGAAAGCGATAAAAATGTTTTTCATTATATTAATTTATTTATATATATGTTATGTTTGTCAGATTTCAAAATCAAGGTTTGAAATTTTTGTTTAGTTACTTTTCGAAACGTTAGTTGGCAGCACTTGTCACTGGCTTCTTCCCTCCTCCTCTCCTTCACCGGGCCATGGTTCTTCAATAATATGATAAGCCAACGATTTGACACACGCGAGTACGCCAAAACAAACCATGTCGGATGCTTTTGAAGAAATACAGGCAATTAAAATAAAAAGAAATTGTTTACGAGAAAAATTACAGAAAAGGAAAAGAGAAAGACATGAACTGTTCAGTCTTACATCTATGTCTAATGTAACATCTTCACCAACGTCAGATTCTTCTCAAGATCAGAGTAAGTTTTGTTGTTGGTTAACTTTTTCATGACATTTTACTGTCAATCAAACTATTTTTAATTTTTTAAAATATATAGTTTTTTTATAAAACCATTATTTTTCAAATATTAGTACATTATTTTCGCTCTTAAATTAATACAAATATTTATTTATTTTTTGTTATACAAAAATATATATACATTTTGATGATAAATTAATTGATAGTGATAATAATAATTTAGTTTAGTTTGCTAATGAATTTTGATTTATTTACAGAGTTAACATGTCCATCGCGATTAGATTATAATGAGTATGAATTAGACATTCTCTGCGTTCTCCAAGAAAGCACAGCAAACTTGCCAATAACATCAGCAGATATTGTGGTACAATTGCGCAAAAATCTGAGTGCTGATGTTTCTCATGCTGACATAAATAAAATACTTGAAAAATTTGCAGCACAAGATCTTATCAAGTAGGTATTACAAATTAAATTCTTTATAAAAACAGACATTAAAAATACATAGAAAAATTGTAACATTGTTTTTTTTTGTTATACATTATTTTTTAAGGATCAAAGAAGTGACAGAAGATGGAATATTTGGATACACAGTTCTTTCAACTTCAGAATCCTCGTCGATTCACTCGGATGCTTTGGATTTTGTCAAATCAACAGAAGAAACAGAAGCGTCGCCGTCAGTTTCCGAGGGAAGCCCTCCGGCGGAAAAGCAACCAAAGCTGGAAAAGAAAAATACCGAAGACATTTTATCGTTAATATCGATGCCAACCATTCGCGAGAAAGAAAGTAAAAAAGTTGGCGAACAAATTTTAGATTTGCTGTCAAAGCAAACGTCAAAGGAAAAGTCATTGGCTGAAAGATTCAGGTCACAAGGTGGGGCTCAAGTTATGGAATTTTGCCCACACGGTACTAGAGTTGATTGTGCCAAACTCGAAGCTAGCGATAATTTTGCTGGAAAGTGCAAAAAATTACACTTCAAGAAAATTATTCAGAGCCATACTGACGAATCGCTAGGAGATTGCAGTTTCTTGAATACCTGTTTTCATATGGATACATGCAAGTAATACAAATTAACTTGACAGAGTACGAAAAATTAGATTAGTTTGTTGTCTCTTATTTTATACTATATTATTTTGCAGGTATGTGCACTATGAAGTCGACAATCAATTGCTGTTGGATTCAGCCAGTGGGGGTGGAAATGGAGTTAATGATCACAATTTACATTCGTCCAACTCAAATTTAACAGAAAATTTAATTTCTAAATCTGTTGCTACAAACAATTGTCCAACAAAAACTGAACTGACTCTGTATCCTCCTCAGTGGATACAGTGTGATCTCAGATATTTGGATATGACTGTCCTTGGGAAGTTTGCTGTGATCATGGCAGATCCTCCGTGGGATATTCATATGGAACTTCCGTACGGAACCATGTCTGATGACGAGATGCGACAACTCGGAATTCCTGCTCTTCAAGGTACGAACCAAACAAAATCAACATTTACATTACTTTTTTCTCAGATTTAGTTGTACGTGATATTTGTTTTAGATGAAGGACTATTATTCCTGTGGGTAACTGGCAGAGCAATGGAACTCGGTCGAGAATGTTTACAATTATGGGGCTACGAAAGAGTCGACGAGATAATTTGGGTAAAAACGAACCAACTGCAAAGAATTATTCGAACAGGAAGGACAGGTCATTGGTTGAATCATGGCAAGGAACACTGTTTAGTAGGAATGAAAGGAAACCCAAAAATTAACAAGGGGCTTGATAGCGACGTGATTGTCGCAGAAGTCAGAGCAACAAGTCATAAACCTGATGAAATTTATGGGATCATTGAAAGAATGAGCCCAGGAACAAGAAAAATAGAGCTCTTCGGCCGACCTCACAATGTTCAGCCTAATTGGATAACTTTGGGGAATCAGGTGGAAGGAGTTCATCTAGTGGATCCGCAGTTGATTAAAGCTTTCAAGAAACGATACCCAGATGGGAATTCAATGAAACCAAATAAAAGCTAAACTGGAAGATGTATAAAATTTTCTCTAACATTTAGAGGACGCCTGTAGACAAAGAGACACAACAGCTTTCATTTGTTTAAAACAAAGTTTGTTAATATGATTAAATTAATATGTTCATAATGAAGGTTATTTTATAATTTCACTTTTGATAGCAATAAATAAAATAATTTTTATATTTACAAGTCATAGTTTATTTATTATTGGAACTTCTTTCTTTATTAATGTTTATATTTTGCAAATTCATTCATTATTCAAGTGCATGTGAAGCGCATCTTTATTTCCGGTACTCTCCATTTGGAACTATATAAAATTGTATACGATTTTATAAAATGATTTTATGCATTTTGAAAAATTTAATTTATTTTTAATTAACTTATCGAAATGGGAGTGTGTAAACGATGAAAACAGTGTAAAAAAATCTTTCTTTAGAAAATTGTATCATTTCAAGGTTTTTCGGAAACATTAATTAAAAAAAATTTAAAAAGTTTTATAAAAGTAATATTTTAATGTTAAAATGTGAGAATTCATCTGATCACAATCGTTTTGGTTGTACCTTTTTTCTTATATTTTATTGGTAATTGTAGAGTGGTCATTGATACAAGTAAGTGACATATTGTCTTCATCAACCAATTTTATGCTATTCATAAAAGTCACTGTTTTGGAAGGCAAGTTTCCATTCTCAGAAGCTATCTTAGAAAGTGAGTTGTCCGCAAAATTTGTCCGAGACTTTTTTGTAGACGAAACATCTGCAAGCTTGTCTTCGTCTGACAAAGTGTGTTTCAGATCATTCGATTGAGATTGTAAAAGTGCATCAATTTCTGTTGCTTCCTACAAAGAAAAAATCATTTTACCAATAAAAAAAATTGTTGGAGTAATCTTACATATAAAAAAATGAATTGAAAACTCAGTCACCGTTACAGCTAATGCTTTATATTTCCAAAACCTGACTTCTTTAAGTGATTGTTCTAGTTGTTGTTGAAGTAAACATTTCTGATAGTAATCATTTTCTAGTTCACTGCGCAATCTATCCATTTCTTGTTTTTGTTCAGCGAGTTGTATTTGAAGGAACCTAAAATAAAATTGATCATATTCAATTGCTCTTCAGTTCAATTAAAAATACTATATACATATAAACTTACGACGCATTAGGATTCTGCAATTGTGCCTCCATAAATTCTTGTAACTTCTTTCTTTCGATGTCCAAATTTTGCTGCAACTTACGAATGGTCTCATTATAAGAATCATCAAGTTCCTTCTTTTTCACTAAAATTGCGACTGATTCCTCGCTCCATTCTCTCATCAATTTCACCTTCTCTGATTTGAGTATAGCATTTTGTGATTCAAGAATTTTATAGTTCCTTCTCATTTCTTGATAACTACTTTTCAGTTTGTTCATTTGCATTACGACTTTATTTCGACTGTCTTCTAATTCAGCAAAAACAGAGTTGCCTGAAATCAAAATATTCGCGATTTCATATTTGAATTTGTTACATATAAAAAATCAACGATATTCCTTTGACTGTACATACCTTTACCAGAATCTGAACTCGGGGCACTTTTCAAATAATTCAATTCTGATTGACATACAAGAAGCTCTTCTCTTACATTTTCCAACAATTGTTTTTGTTCTTGTGAATTTTGTTTTGAAACCTTATGAAATTATAGTTAAGATATTAATAATTAATCGATTATTCATATATATAGGACATTTTTTGTGAAAATTTCATCGAAAAAATGAAAACGGCAGAAGTTATTATTATTATTTTTTGATTGGAAACCTAATAATATGTTATTGAAAAGTAATGTCACAATTATTTCAAAAATCATGATTTTGTCCGAAAATTGGAAATTTCTGTAAATGATTTATAATTTTTATTTGGTTTCGTGCAATGGAGTTTCCCGATAACACATTTAAAAAGCTGAAATTCCAAGCTTTAAAATGGTCTATATACAAATTATTTTTTAAATCAAATTGTCAAAGTTATTGCAATTTGAAAATTGGCTTTATCTTTAAAAATCAATTTAAACGTAAAACAAAATAGAAAAATGGCTGTAATTCCTAAACGGTAATATTTACCACTCTGAAAATTTAGTAAGTTATTCTATACCTAGAAACACAAATTTTGACATAAAAAATCAAAAATTGAAAGGGTGCATTTAAGAGAATTAAATTTTAATGGTTTTTTGCTATATTTTTGTCTAATTTTGAAATTCAAAAAAAAATTTCCAATAAAATTAAATAATAAATTTTGAATTTCATTTAATTTTCCAATAAATTTTGAAAAATAAAAAATAAATGTTTTCTTATTTTCGATATAGTATCTAAAAAAATTCTTTCATCCATTTTCATTTTTTCTATCAAAATTTCACAAAGAATGCCTCATATCCATTTAATAATATATATGAATGTTACATTAAATAACTCTTGCAAGTTGTTGTGATCTTCATGCAAAGATTCAAATTTGCTTTTCAATTTCTCATTTTTGGTCATTTCATTTTCTAATAGCGACGTAAGTTCTTGAATTTGTTGTTGAGCTCGGTGCTTCTCTTCATTTTCCGATGCTTGCAAAATTGAATCCTGATTTTTTTCATAATTTCCAGCTTCCAATTTTAATTTTTCCACTTCTTCCTTGGAATTAAAAAGTTGCTGCTTAATTTCTGCAAGTGTTTTTTCCAATTCGTCAATTTCATTCTTGTGTCTCTCTTTTTCATTATTAGAGCTACAAATAATCAATTAATTAAATAGTTTATTTAAAAAATCATATAAATTTATAAAAAATAATTTATGCTTACATGTCCGTAAGTTCTTTGATTTTTTTATGATGATTGTTTTTTAACAATTTTGATGAAATTTCATTGTCTTCTACCAGTTCTTCATTGAACTTTTTTTGTACCTCTAATTTTCGTTGTAGATCATAAATTTGCTGTTTCTGATTATCGTTTTCACGAGTTAATTCTACCAATTTTTGGTTTAAATCTCCAACATCTACTAGAGTTTCTTCTTGACAGTTTACGGAACTGTCATTGCACGAAAATACTGCGTCTTCAGTCATTGTTAAAATTTAACTTTACAATTATATATGAAAACCACTCTATTTACATTTTATACAAATTATAAAAGACTTTCGACTTCACACAACGGTCGTTTCAAATCTTTTGAATACTCTCATTCATGAAACTAATGATTTGTAGATTGATGATTTACTCGTTTTCGGAGTTATCGCGCTTTCTCCTCGTGGGTATGTTCGTGGCACACTCTACCGAGTAGAAAGAAAACCTATTCAAGTGTCATGTGTTGTGGCGCCAAAAGGAGAACTTTTTGAATTAGGAAAATGGCCAGTATTGGGGTTTCAATATATTTCAATTGTTTGTATTGAATTTTGGTAAAATGTTACACGTTTTGTGACGTGGGGGCGGGGATTTTCTTCTCGATGTTACGTCACACATTAAATTAAAAAATTTCATTGCGAAAATGAACCCTTTTTTCAATTTATTGAAAAGCGCGCAATTAGACTTTTATGTTGTTATACATTTTTTTTTTGATTTTATTATAAAATTTTAATGATTACGAAAGTTTATGTGATGTGTAGAAATGATTATTATTAGATAGTTTTCTCAATAATTCATTTTTTTTCTAATTTTATTATTGACCTCTTAAAATAGGGGGGGGAGGGTTCAAAATGTGACGCAATTTTTGAGGGGGAGTCAAAGGTTTTGTGACGTGGTGTTATTTGGGGTACGGGGGATGAAAAATGATCGAATTCAGCGTTACGTTATTTATGGAAGGCCCCTTTATATTCTGGCACGATAATATTTTTTTTCAAAATGACAAAAATATTGCTGTATTAAAAATAGCGTATTCTATCCCTTATCCTCATCAGCGAATTCTGAAAATGTAATCAGAAACCCATGTGTTCTTGACTTGAGTGTTTTGTGCTGAGAAAACTCTGTTGCACAACACAAAAATGAAAATAATGACAGGGACAATGAAGGCCAAAAAAAATTTTTTTGAATGCACATACACAAACACGATTGGCGATCCATGATGCTATGATTTATGGCAGTTGGTTCCTGTTGGTTCCTGTCCAGTGGTCCAGTCTGCACTTCTGCAGTCAGTTCTTGAATGACATCGTCAGTGTGAAGAACAAAAAGGTATGGAAGAATCTTTGCCCTCGAAAAAAGTTTAGTTGTTAAAACACTAAAATCATCGAAATTCGCGTTCACGGTTTTTCTAATTGTTCAACCACTTTTTTTAATTATCACAGCAATAAAACTGGGCTCATATTTAGAATTAATTAAAAAATAGAATAGTCTGAATTTTTAATATTCTTGTTTTCACCTTATTTTCTTTTTTTGTATTGAATAATAAATTTTTTAGAAAAAGTATAAATAATGAAATGAACATTTTGTATTAGTTAGTGTAACATGTTCAATTTCGAAATTGAAGTCTGCACAATCGACTGCGTGCTTATACACGTCGCGCTATGCTGAGCTGACCTCTACATTGTTTGTAAACATGATATGAAAAGCAAACTGTTTTCTTTTGTGTCAATTTTTTATTTTATTACTCTTATCGAGTTGTGAATTTGTAACCAAAAAAAGGCTAACCATTTGTTCGGGTATGTCAAATTCTTAAATGTTTATAACGTCGCATGACATTCATTTGTTATGTAAAATCGAATAAAAGTGAACGATCAATGAGTGAACATAACCGCAATGTTCTGAATTCTCCTGATCTTCCTTTATTTCCAAATGTCAAAAACAAAAAAATATTTTTAGTATATGTTACTGAAGGAAGTACAACAAAAATACTGGTTAATGATTATAAATAATTGTTAATATTAAAAATTAATAAGAAACAAGATTTATAACCACAAATATACAGTTTTTATAAAAAAAATACTAAGATCAACATTTGCTTCTACATTTTCCAGCTTCAACAGCCGTGACAGGCATTGCATATGCACAAAGTGTTGCAATTTTTGTGGAATAAAAACGTGAAGGCAGACATCATGAGCTTTTACGCGGTCGCCAATGGCAGGAACATTGGAATTTATAAAACATGGTAAAAATTTATAAATAAAAATATTAATTTGCAATTCAGGTTTGTATTATTATTTTTCGCGTTTGCTTACTAAGCTTATAACATTTCAGGGATGAATGCAAGAACCAGATTCATCAATATAAAGGAGCTAAATATAAGAAGTTTTCAAATTACGAGGAAGCCCAATCCTTTGTGAACAGGTATACCTTTATATTTATAAAAAAAACATTGATTAAAAAATGATATAATTCATTTGAAAAATTGGTTAATAAGAATTCATAAATGGAATTTGACATTTTGTTCCAGTGGTCCTTCAAGATCGACAGGATTCTCGAAGCAAACATCAAAAAGTTCTAGATCTTATTCATCTCGGAACGATGACGATGACGATGATGACAACGCTCCTCCACGCAAAATATCTCGCCTTTCTGAATCAAATACACAACGGGTAATTAATACATCTGAATCGAGCTTATATTTGCTATCAAAAGGAAATGGAAATTTAATTTATTATTGCAGAAACTGATCGGCCAAAACTACTTCCAAGTTGACAATGACAATTACGTAAACGTATGGACTGACGGAGCTTGCAGCTCAAATGGCAGAGGTGGTGCCAAAGCTGGGATTGGAGCTTATTTTGACGATGACCACCCATTGTACGTAAAAACAGAACATTTATTTTTATTTAATAATCCTCATATCAATTAGCTACTCTTACTATAAAGTATATTGTTTTTAATTTCAGGAACATTTCTCGTCCAGTGGATGAAAGATCGACCAATAACTATGCCGAAATCAAAGCAGTAACTGAAGCAGCTAAAGAAGCATCTCGATATGGGGTAAAAAACCTCAAGATAAATACAGATTCACAGTTTTTGATCAACTGTCAGAAATCGTGGGTGTCGAAGTGGAAGAAGAATGGTTGGAAGACTAGTTCTGGAGAACCAGTAATTAATAAAAATGAGTTGTTGGAATTGGAGAGCCAGCTGAAGAAGTTTGATAACATCGAATGGGTAGGTTGAATCGTTGAAACATTTTAGAATTCAACTTTTAAGTAACTAGTTCAAACGACAGCTTTCTTACTCAAATTTGGTTTGTTTACAGAAACATGTCAGAGGTCATCGAGGGAATCATGGAAACGAAATGGCTGACAAATTAGCCAGACAGGGAGCGGAAAGACATTGCTGATCTGTTATATTTTTTATTTACTTATTTAATTCATAAAAACTTTTCTTAGATTAAAATACACATGAGTTGAACTCAAGCGTATATGATTAATCTTAGTTGATCTATTAAATGTTTCCATACGTGTTTTGTAATGATGAGTAAAATATTGACTATTAAAAGCATTTTTGTAAAACATAATAAACTTTGACTTGAATATTATTGGACATATTCATTTACTAAGAATTCTGATTTATAAAAGATAATACTGAATGAAACTTTTTATTTTACAATGTTGCATATATACAGTAGAGAATTTACAATAAAGATGCATACTCATTAGTATCCGATGTAACTTGTCTTGTTGTATTGTGGCACAGCTTTGGAATCCAACTGTCTGATTTGTTTTAAAATTGAATATATAATTTCCGGCGCCACACCCAAATTTAACATGTTGATTAAAACTCTGAAAAAGTCGAATAAAATTTTACAAATTATTAATATTATAATCATACAATTTGTAAACATATTTTGAAATTGTGTCAAAATATTTTCTCACCTAAATACTTCTGGTGAAGCTTGAACACCCGCGAGTTTAGCCAAATTAATCAAATCCGTTTGATAATTCATTTTTGTAACAAAGAAAAAAATCGGAAGCTGTCTTTTTTCTCTCCAGCAAAAATATCAACACAACCTGAAGCACCTGAAGTTGTCTGTTAATCTAAAAAAAGAAACGAAAAGTATTTAGTAAAAAGTTCAATTTTGCTTGTTCTTTCTGTTCACGTGTACCCAAGAAAATAATTAGATCAATTAATCCTCCTTTATAATAATGAAAAACAAACATAATTAAACTTAAATCATTTTTATTTGAACTTTCGCGCGCACCTTTCCAGCCGGACGATTCACGAGTAAGCAACTTCAAGTTGCTCCGTTTCAATAAGCATCTAAAGAGTTTATCACAACATTTGTCCAAAGGGAACTACCCTGGTGCCACATAAAAGAAAAACAAAAACAAAATATGTGAAGGTGTCACATCAAATAGCGTCATGTTTTTCCCAATCGGGTGGCCGCGCGTACTAAATGCGCCGGAGCCTGAGAAAATCCGAGCCGTGGTTTGCAACAGAGATAAGATTCTTTTTGCCATTTTAACTACGGATGCTCTCTCCATCTGGTATTGCAAGGTTTGCTCATGATTTTCTTGTCTTTTAATCAATATTAACTGGTACCTGCTCCAATCTCACATGACCAACGTTCTACAATGTTATTTGACAGATAAGGCTGTCAGTGACGTATGACATTCAATGTAGGACAGCGCTTTGAAATCATCTATCATTTCATAAAAATAGACATAACATTGTTCATTAACAATTTTGCACTCCAATGAAGAATAGTCCTGACTAAAAACAATGAATAAAATTATTTTCAGACATTCATTTTCATGGTTTTTAAACAAAATGTGCATTTTCATACAATTACGAGTGTTTCAGGCAATGTTCAGTTTCCAACATATGCTGACGTTTCTAATTCACTTTGTCTTCTGGTAATGATGGACATTAATTTCTGTATTGCAGCCCTGCGTACCTATTGTATTCATAAGGCGCACTCCGGACTCATTAGAGAAACACGGCACCAACACATTAGTACAATGGATTCCGGACTCCAGTATGCTAGTGGTTGCAGTAAGTCATGTTGAAATTCATCAAACAATAATTATTTTATAACAATAAATTCACCAAACAAATTCGAAATTGCCCAAACAGTTTATCAATTAAACCTTTTTTCCAGACTTCAGACAGTTATTTGTTATTCTACAAACTGTCCGACACAGATGCTCGAGGAATTTACGAACAAAAGGATTCTCCTATCAGTAGTTTGAGACGAGACAGCGCTGAATTGTTTATTAAAGAAGTTATTCCATCTCTGAAACTTACATTTGTAAGTCTATATCAAATACATTATTTGCGATAATATCAAATCAATGAAACAAATCATCGATTTTATTTTCTCTTATTTTCTTGTTCAGGACAAATCCGTTTGGATTGATGGAGGAATAAGTTCCTTGGTGTGCATAAGAGATGAATTGATGGTGGCTACGAATACGAGTCACATCATCCGCCAAAAGTGGGACGGTACAACGAATCGTGATTATTCTTTAGATTTAAGGAGGATTCCTTTTAGCGTGGACCAGCAAATATCCACCGTTGCAGTTCCACTGACTGAAAAAAATGTTTACGTTATTGATATAGAATATTCTCCATTAGTTGGAGGATTTGCAATCGTGCTCAATAATGGCAAGGCGGCATTTCTCACAGCTCACTCGTTGAAATTTGATCCGAACGTAAGTTTGTAATTCATTCAAATATAATTCAAGGCTCATTTTTAAAACCAGCTAAGTCTACAAAAAATTGAGTTATTGAACGAAAATAATGTTTGTTATGATTTTCTATCTAATAGTAACAAAAATACCTGTAAAAAAATCGTGTATGTTTAATATTCACAAACACAAAATACAAAAATTGATATTTTATCAATTTTTGTTTCAAAGACATCATTTGTATTTTTGAAACAAATTTTTTAAATTTCATATCAACACAGGTGCAATGCACATTTTGCATTTCGAAGAATCAAAAATTTATTTTATAAAGAGCATTTTTGTTGTTGCAGCAAGTACAAGGGGTTTGGGCTCGTGATTTAGACGATGCAACGTGCGCTGCAGTTAATCATAAATACCGATTGATGGCGTTTGGTAGAAAAAAGTAAATATCTACTAAAAATGTATTTTTAATTTATGTTTTACATTCGATCCGAATTTTAATGATTGTCAAATTAATTTGTAGCTCTGAAGGTGTTGTTTACTACGTAGACGAAACAACAGGAGCATTAGAAATTTCACACACTTTACGATTGTCTTCCAAAGATTATCCAGGAACCCCTGGGTCTGTAAAATGTTTACGATGGACACCGGATAGTTGTGCAATAGCGTTGGCTTGGGAAGGCGGAGGTCTTGCTATATGGAGCACGTTTGGAGCATTGCTTCTGTGCACACTAAAATGGGATTATGGGTTAAGAGTTGATCTCACGAGAGATAACCCACTTCAGATACAAATGATGGTAAATAAATTTGTATCAATGACGTTTCTAATTGCCATAACAATAGATAAGATTGAATTTCAATGTATTCATTTAGGAATGGTCAGCCGAAGGCTACCAGTTATGGATGGTACGTGAAACTCCAGAGCCCCCAATAACCGAAGAAAATGGAAATGAATATCCTGTCAATGGGCGCTCGCTAATTCAGTTAGATTTCGTGAAAAGCCCTTTGACCGTCAATCCTTGTATGGTAAATATTAAAATGGACAAGAAAAAATGCATAAATAAATCCATAAAAAATATTGATCATATGATACAAATTCAGGGTCATCATGGACACTTGTACCTGCAAGGCGAAGATCGTTTATACCTCAACCTTGGTAGTGGTGTTGCAACACGTAGTTCAGGATTTCATATGAACGACATTGCCACTGACAATTCTATTCAAACATTATCTGGCTCGAAACAATGGTTAGTGGTGCCAATCCCAATGGCTTATTCTGGTTCCAACTGGCCGATTCGAGTAAGTTCTTTTTTCAATTTAATTTACATAACATAATTGATGCAAATTTGAATTTAGACATTTTCGTGATTGTTTATTTATAGTTCACAGCCATCGATAACGAAGGACTAAGCCTTGCCGTAGCAGGTCGTACAGGATTGGCGCACTACTATCTTCCATCGCGCAAGTGGAAACTATTCGGAAACGAGACACAGGAAAAAGATTTTATTGTTACCGGTGGTTTACTTTGGTACCGTGGTTTTCTCATAGCTAGTAGCTACTCATTAACGGAAGACAAAGATGAAATTCGAATTTACCCTAGAGATACGCGTTTAGACAACGCATACGTTCGTAATGTTAAGATGTCTTCTCAAGTTCTGTTGCTCAATACCTTGAAAGACCGTCTTTTGACGTTTTGTGCCAATGCTCAAATCAGCATTTTTGATATGGTGTTAGAGGGAGAAGAAGGTAATTTAAATTTATTTTTTCAAAACTTTTACTAACATTACTAATGAAAAAACTTTAATAATATGCAATAATTTTGTTTTTATTTTTAGGATCAGGGACTGTAGAATTAACCATAACTCAAACTGTTGATATTAGTTGTTTATGCATTCATCCAGCATGTGTTGTTAGTGCTACTCTAACAACTATTCGCGCAGAAACAGCTGGGAGTCATCCGCATCCTGAAAGTCTTTTGCTCAATGTTTCTGGACGCCTTTTGATGGTCCAAAGGGAACACTGCACAGACAACTCTGACGTGGTATTAAAAAAAAAAACGTTTTTTTTAACAGATCTGAAAATTATAATTTCATATATCGAAGTAGTTATTCAACTTGTAATTATTGTGTTTAGCTTTTTACCTGTGGTACCCCGACAGTTTTGGCTTCATGTGTCGAAAATGTCTGGGTCCCTTGGCGATCGCGTCGTGACAAACCACACTTGACAGAAGCTCTGTGGCTGTTTTGCGGTGCTCATGGAATGCGCGTATGGCTACCACTTTTCCCACGAAATCATCAGGACAAGTTGCACACATTCATGAGCAAACGAATCATGCTGCCTTTCCATTTACGCATTTATCCTCTGGCAATACTTTTCGAAGATGCTATTCTTTTGGGAGCTGAGAACGATACCGTTTTGTACACTTCTGACACAAACTCACTCTTTTCGTTACCTTTCAGTTTACTCGAACTAACGGTACGTTTTCAAGACAGACAAAAGTGGAAGATGTATTTCATTAATTTCATTTTTATATTTGTCAAAATAAATGAATTAAATATTGTTTCTGTTACAGAGCCAAGTATATTTGCACCAAATTCTGCGTCAACTCATTCATCGCAATCTTGGTTATCACGCGTGGGAAATAGCAAGATCCTGTTCCGCTTTGCCGTATTTCCCTCATTCACTTGAATTGTTATTGCACGAAGTTTTAGAGGAAGAGGCAACAAGTAAAGAGCCAATACCAGACGCGCAATTACCATCCGTGGTGGAATTCATACGAGAGTTTCCAGGTGTGTGGGCAAGGGCCGTCGTGCAGTGTGCAAGAAAAACTGAAATTGCCCTCTGGCCGTACCTATTTTCGGTGGCCGGTCCACCGAAGAAATTACTTCAAGATTGTCTGCACAGACAAGAGCTAGACACTGCTGCAAGTTACCTTATAATATTACAAAACCTTGAGCCGTCCGCTGTAAGTAGACAGCATGCTACGTTGTTATTAGACGCCGCACTGGAGCAGGGGAGATGGGAACTTTCAAAAGACTTGGTCAGATTTTTAAGAGCAATTGGTAAGAATTTTAGTTCAAAAATGAAAACAAAAGATTTTAATTTTATTTCGACATGAGATTTACGATTTGAAACATTCTTGTAGATCCAAACGACGTGGAGTCTCCTCGCACATCTTGGGGTGGTACAGGTAAACTTGGAGGACCTCCTCAAACGCCATCAGTGTCCCCTCACGAAGACGATCTTTCGCTTGTTCTGGGAACCATGCAGGTGTCGCGCAGTCGAAGTTACAGCACAACGGCGACTCCGAAAATACCATCTGATGGTACAAACAAAGACACAACGCCTTCCTCGATGTTAGAGAAAACTCGCAACGTTGTGATGAGGCGAAAAAAATCCGTTCCGCCAGTGAAAACGGAAAAGACTGATAACAAGTTTGTTACACGCTCTGTCTTAATTTTGTCTTAATTAAAAAATAGCTGCAGTTCATGATGAATAATTCGTACTTCTTTTGATTGATTACAGGGAAGGATCAGCGGAGGAATTCTTCATTGACATTATACTCCAGCGTCATGCTCGTCGCTTGTTGTCCGCTCGTCGGCTTGCCGATCTAGGTCGGTTTGCAGCTCGCTTGGATTTCCATCTGATAACTTGGCTAGGTCGCGAACGTGACCGAGCAGCCAGGATCGACGACTTTATTGTCGCCCTCAAAGCAGTCCACGAAGACTTTTCTTATCCGTATCCAGTATTATCTCACACAAGTCTGGGAAAACTGCGGAGGTCGAGCATCACATCCGTTTGTTCAACAAGGTCCATGAATTTTGACAGCCCGGTCGAAGAAAAGTGTTTGAACTTTACCACCGATTTGCCGGACAGCGGGTACACCAGCTTGCCCAGCAGTCGACCTCCATACACCAGTCTCGTGTCTCCAGTAGCTAGTCTCGAAACACAGTTCCCAGTTGTTGACACAAATCTGACACCAAACTTGCTTCAAGGTTTGTATGCGCATTTTTTAAATCTCAGTTTTCAAGGCAAGCAGAAAGCATGATTAATGCTTTAACTGGTATGCGATCTGAAATAAACTATTGATGTAGCACAAAATTTTAACAAATGAAACTATATAGAAAAAAAAATATAAGAAACCATAGGTAAAGTTGTCAATGTTCTTTTTAATACTATTGAGCTAAGTTCTCAGAAGGTTGAATTTCCCGCGTAAAGTCACGTGACTGAAAACTCAGCTGATGGGAGTTTGTTTTTTGTTTCTTTTTCCACATCGGAGCGTGATCTGGTTCCGGTGTACGTCAAAATTTGTTCAGTTCTTGTCTAGCCATCAAAGACAACAACATCGGAGCGTGAAAGGTACTTTAAAAATCCGTGACAGAGAAATAAATCTGTTGATAAATGCATTATTAATTCATCATTACCAAAAACAAGTCAGTTATAAAGTTGACTTTTAATCAAAAAGAATTCGTCAATTGGTCATCGTGCTGTAAAATATGCTAGAAAATATATTATTGCTGGAATAACTGTTTGTAAAAATTTACAACAACCCGGAATTGAATTTCAGTTTGTAAGTATATAAAAAGTTTTATCTAAGGAAATGAAAAACAAACAAAACAGAGAAATTGTCAAATACGATTGATTACATCTGTTTTTATAGAATTATAAATCAAGATGTCTTTGGAGCTTCTTATTCTGGAACAAAGAAAACAAATCCGGATGCTTAAAAATTCTACCAAACATTTCCGTTCAGTCGAAAGGTCAGAACGTACAACAGAGAGGGTCAACGTTCGAATCAAGCTTTTGGGGAATTATTGGCTAAGGTGTCAAGCACTCGATGCAGAGATAAATGCGCTTGCAGATGATGATATCCGCAAAACGGATGAATACTTTACGAAAGATCTATTCAAACAAGGAATTGAATACTACGAGAAAAGTTATCTCTTTTATATGAAAGTTTTAGAGAACATTGACAAACAGCCTCAGGTTGAGCCATCCAATAATGTGAATGGCATTGTAGAAATCGATATTTCACAATAATTATTTTTTGTAAATTTTTGCATATTACAATAAGTATCGTAGAATTGATTTAGTTTATCTTTATTTGGTTTTTTTATTGTTAATTATGTTATATTTGTTCATGTAATACAAGTTCATTGGGTCTGTTTGTAAACAACAACTGTTTGTAAGAATGAAATGATGTATGGTAAAGACAAATTTGATTAAATATTGGCATTCATTTAAAAAAATGTCGGATGTGCAATCGTTTATTTCAGACTTTACACGAGCATGGTCTTATTTTAGTTAGTTGTCATTTAAATGGTTTAGATAAACCGCGACGCAGAGTCAGTGTTTGGTCCAATACATTTATTTACCGTAAAATTAGGTGCCGCAAAGGTGAGCTACATACAAATTATCGAGTATGTGTGCGTGTGTCGCTTTCCGCTTTTTTTAGTGATGAAAAAATTATCCAGATTTTGGGTTAGGTAATTCAGTTTTACTTCATCAAACATACTTACAATTTTCGTTCGCCAATGCGTTTTTATGTTTGTAATTAACAAAATTATTGATTAATTGTTTGAAAAAAATGATCTCCAAATCTATTCTATTCTACTACAAATATTTGTTATCTTGTAAGTTAATTTCCAACTTGTTCGTTTTATCATCGATCCTTTGAAACAAACACTAATGAAATTGTTGTTTTCCTAGATACGAACAGCGTCATGAGTGATACAAGTGCAGTTTGGAGGGACGATGTTGAATCAATCGTTGGAACAGGAGTTGGAACTGTATGCTGGGTTTCGTCTGACCAAGTCGAACCAACTGAGGTGCATAATATGTCCTCGTCTGGGCCAGTGAGTCGAGCAGAGGTTCAGTTGCGATACCTTCTACAGCTCTTTCTGGAGGGAGGCTGTCTCGGATGGGGTGCTGTGCTGGCAACAATTCTGCGAGATAATTCCTCTATGGCTCGTACGGTTCGTGCGGCTCATGCACCAACTCAAACTCTGGAGTCTGCTATTAATTTGAGAGATGGATTATTGACTCTTACTCGATGGGCACATTCTGAATGGTAAAAACAAATAATTTTGAAAAACAAAATTATATAGCCATATATATATATATATTGACATTGTAATTTCATTTTCAGTTTAAGTTATCGCCCTTACATGTCGAGTATCCAAGGCCAAATAGCTCTTCTAAATCGACTGATCATGATGAAGCAACAAGAACAAGAACAAATCCCGGAAAGCCCGTCGCCAAGTCCTGCCCTATCATTTAGCGGAAACAAAAGTGCAAACATGTCACGTTCACGACACTCGTCCATAAGTCATGCATCAACAACAACCCTACAGGAGGAGGAACACCAGCACGAAAATTCAATCACCACTGACGAATCTGTTTTGCGAAATGGTCACAATAATTTCAATGAATTAGAACCGAATTCTCCCCAGTCGGGTTGTGTTGTTTCCTAGATTATCCAAATCTCACACATTGCACCTGTTACAATAATTTGTTTAATTAGTGAAAATTTTTCATGTATGCTAGTTATGAAATTTCCATTGGCATTCAATAGTTTATAAGTGAGAATTTTAAATTAATTTTGATGTTCTGAAATTTAAAGATTCAAACTTGAACTATCATTCTGGAACTAACGGAAAATCATACTCTCAATTTGATTATACTATCAACGTTGTTTTATATACAATGTAGATGTTTTTATATTTTTGAACTTTAATACTCGTAGGATCTACGACCATGTTTCTGCCGACCAATTCGTTTTAGATTTTTGGCACGATGAAGATAGTTTTCAGATACTTGAAATGTATAGAGATAAAATCATAAAAATTTTATTGTATCCTGCAATAATATTAATACAGCTGTTACAATATTTTTATGAGATACATAATTTTGAATAAAGTAATTTATTTTTTAAAATCTTCAGCGTCAAATAATTGTATGATTATATATGTATTATATTTTTATTAGAATTGGGATAGTGCTCGAAGTAGAGAATTAGGTGTTATTAGAATTGTTCCCTATCAACATCAATATTATTTTGTAAATATTTTTAATTAGTTGTACTCCATACATTCACTGTAAACATTTTTGCACACTCGAATAGTTCATGGCAGGGCAAATCATTTTTAGATTTAAAAATTGTTGAAATATTTTTGTTTATTATGGATTTTGGAAGAAGGGCAAGACCCCAATAGCCATTGAATGCACTACTGGTTTATGACAAATTCTTCAATCAGAAATTATTCATGTAGAAATCACTTATAATTTTACCAGAAAATTTAGAAATTTTGAAGAACAATAATATTAAAACTGCATAAATTGTAAGAAAACAGCAATCAGAAAGAATCTATCTAGTCAAGAATAACAAAACATTATAAAATCAAAGAAAAATAACGTTTTATTTTAGTTTAAGCATGCTATATAAGTACAGTTACAATATGGAAAAATGCAATCTATTAATTCCAAAAATGAAACATTTTGAAAATAATTCAAATAATTTTTAAACAGTCTCTAGAAGTTAGTACTTCCATTACCGCATATATAATTAAATTAGATAATGTAATTATTTATAGACCATTTTTGTAAGTAATATACATTACATGTGAATGTGAATATGAAATAATACAATTTGTTATATTTTCTTACGGATATCTTTCATTTCAAATATTTTGAACAATTCTTTTAATTTCAATCAAACTTTATTAATGTATAAAAATATACAAGGTACTTATTCCGAAAACATTCAACTGTACATATAAATTTTGTATAAATAAAAGTAGATTGTAAAATGAGGTAAAAACAATGCCCAAAAATACAAGAAATGTATTTAAAAAAAATTTTCAAAATAACTTTCGCCTGACGAATAAAATTTGAAAGCATACAAAAATAGGTAATTATATCTTTCTTGCGTTCCGTTTGATTTCTGGTGTATGAAGGATCGCCACTCTGTGTAACAAGAATAAAAACTTGTTGAAAAAAAATCAACTAAATTAATAACAAATTGGACTAAACTAAAACTTTAGACAAACAACTACATACATCTGTGAGAATTCCAAAAAAGTATTATTATTTACGAACTAACAACTTCCAGAAAATGCTCTTCTGAAGAGAAGTTACGAAGAGGAAAAGCATGCTGAAAAACTTTGTGAAGGTTTATTAAACAAAGAAAATTCACGATTTAGATGGAATAAAAATTAACGCTACCTCCTTTCGAGATGGTCGCTAATCACTCATTAAAGGTGAAGGTGTCAGTCAACAAATTAAAGTAAAAATTAAATGAAAATAAAAGCATTTATTATATTTTTTAAACTGTTTTTTTTTTTTTTTTTTTTTCAATTCAACGATCGGAACATCATCATTGCCTCATTTTACCAAACTTAAATTTTACTATTTTTAGTGTTCTAGATCCGAAGCTTTAATTATACAGATCTGAGGATCTATTGAAATCACATGGTTGTCGCCATCTGTCTGTTGTTCTGGCTGTTTTGTAATTGCCAAAATGAGCTTTTCTAAAAGCTCATTTTGCTGCTTCAAAAGATTCGTCAGTTTGTCGAAGCGTTCCTTTTCCCTTTGCTCTCTGTTGTCTTCCCTTTCCTTCCTTTCATCCTCGAGTTGCTGCATGATGGCAATAACGTCACCGTAGGTGACTTGCGTCGAGTCATCAATAATATATTGATTAACAGTTTCGCCCATATCGTCGTTGTTGGTATTCCTTTCGGGATTCATAAGTTCTCTTTTTACTTTCTTGATCAAAGGTTCTCTTGTTTTGGGCTCCTCGCCTGGTAGACTAAGACCGCCTAAAAGTTTTCCACTAGATCTGACTATCACTTCATGTAAGCTGTCAAACCACGGGGGCATGCGACCAGATTTTTTGTTTAAAGCTGTGACATAATTTTTCTTCAAGTTCAACCACTTTTGATAAGCAACTCTGCAACGATCGGATCCCAATATTATCCCACTTTCCTCGATTTTAGCAGCAATTTCTTCCCAGAGGAGCTTCTTTTTGAAATTTGGCGATGTTAACTTCGATATATATTCGTCAGATCCTACAATGCTAATCAAAGTCTCTAGAGCTCCTTCCTGGTCCCAGAGTGATCCCAAATACTTTCGGTTCTCCAAACTTTCTGAAATAGAAAATAATTTCTTATAAATTACTAATGTTTAATGATTGTTGTCTTTTTTTCACAACATTCGATTTTATTTACATTTTGTGAAAAAATAACCTACAAATTTACCGACAAATTATTTCTGTTTAAAATGAAAGTACACTTTGTTAATTGAAAAGAAGTTTTGATTTAAATTTATTTAAAAACTATTTCTTCAATTTAATTCCATTTTCCTTCAATATACTAGCGAAACACGGTGCAAAAGTTAGTATTTCAATGCCTCCACTACGTATTGTTCATTCATCAAACCGAAACATAAACATAACAATGAAACATGACTTGAAATCTTTCTAGAAACAAAATATACCCTTAAAACAATATCAAGAACAGAGAAATGGTATCAATGTATAACCTTACTTCGAATATAACGGCTGAGTAACACTGTGCTAGTAGTAAATTATATGCAACTCAAAAAGTAACCTTCAAACTACTACTGAGTTTTGATTATCTACCG
The DNA here is from genome assembly GCA_030522925.1 of Trissolcus japonicus. Lineage (NCBI taxonomy): Eukaryota > Metazoa > Arthropoda > Insecta > Hymenoptera > Scelionidae > Trissolcus > Trissolcus japonicus. Next base: position 22,019 of record JAPYZS010000363.1, on the reverse strand, counting down.
CAGGATATTTTTGGAACAACCAACTGAGGGTTCCTATACGACTTTTCCTCATCCTTTAAAGGAAGACAAGACGAACCGGGTCGATCGCTCAAAATCTCAAATTTAATTCATCTAGACAATTGTTAGAAATAATGTTGATTTATTTACCTTCTTCTTGTAAATTATCTAATTCCATCGAAGTTGTCGCTCCTCCATTCATCATCAGTCAGGCTTGACGATACCGAGATCCTAGTGTTAGAGAGAGTACACAAATTATTCTATGAGACTGTGAGACAAGTCAAAACAAGGGTACTCAGGTCAAGTTCAACTGCGAAACAACGTTTTCTCTCTTTTAGCTTTTCAAACAGCTTCAAACAACAATGCTTACACAGGTTTTCACTGTTTTAATAGTCGACGCCATTTGCAATTGAATACGCACGCAGTACAGTTTATGCTCCTATTCACTGTCTCAGTCCGATCTATTCTTACCTGAATAGTGTCATCTTTATCTTGAACAAATTTCAAAATAAAAAGTCAATGTTTTACATCACTTTGTTCAAACTTACTTTTTAACAAATTCAAGTAATTTACACAATTTTTAATTAATGATTAATGATTAATGATTAATAAAAAAATACAAGGTGTATATTACTTAGTGAAATAAAAATCGGATCCTTTGGCACTATCATTTGTTTACAACCAAAATTCATAAATCAATTATTTTAATATAGAATAAGTTTTTGGATGATAATATACTTTTAGAGTTCTAGTTTTCATTGTAACAATTTTTTGTAATTAATTTATTCGTAGTTACTTCGATTCCCACCACCACCTCATTGATGATTCAGACAACAAAAACCATAGTAGTCTTATCGAGAAGAAAATCTAAAAATTATTATTAATACAAATCTTTATGAAAGTTTTCCCAAGTTGAAAATTGTATTTTTGTTTGTAATAACCTGAGATACAAATTGTTTATTTGATGCGATAAGTTTGAAGGGGAAAAATATAATGTTGAATTTGCCGCGCATTGCAGATGAGATTGCCTCTCTTATCCTCCTCCCACGCTGACGTCATAGAGGTGAGCAACTTCAAGTAGTTAGTTTGACACTTGTGTGCATTCACTCTGGGAATTGAGAAAAAAATGTCAACTAAGTGAATAAGCTAAACGTTCCATCTTTTGGAACGAGGAAATTTTACATTGTGCCAGCATGAGATGGTGACTGTTTATGCAAAAGGATGAAACAAAGGGGGATAGTTGCATAATGCTTGCAAGATGTCTCGAATATGCCGTAAGTAAGAGAAAAACAAATCTGTCTCGTCAAAATGGTATATTCTAGGTTTTTGATGTTTCTAAATTTGACAGCTGAGTTTTGGCTTGTTGATGATAATTTCTAAACCAAACAATCGTTCGAAATGATGAATAAGTTTAAATGATAGGTTAACATCCTTTATTCTTTGACTGGACGGTACATTGTTTGAAAGCAAATCCTTATTTTGAACCGGACTGTAGTCTGCGATTTAGTAAATTGAATTTACGAGACTTTACATACATTATCCCAGTTTGTTTAAACTCGATTGACAGACTATTCATTTTTTTACAGAAAAGGAACACGCTATTTTTTTGGCACAAAAATATGGTAATTATTATATCTCTTACTTTGTTTATAATTAATAATTTATAAACTTTTAATTGTCGGTTATCTTGCTATTTTAATTTTTGATTTCAGATTCATTTGTTGTAAATTGTTTTCGGTCTAGTGAACAGTTTTGAAATTTCGAGATTGATTTTTGGTGAACATCTGTCAAATATTGATTGCCATCAATTTTCATGTAAACATGAGAAACCAATAAGCAACGCGACCGAATTTTATTTTTAGCTTGACAATTTTTTGATGTCTTCATTTTTGTCCACACATTTGAAATACAATTTTTATTTGTAAATAGAATTACAATACCTTAGAACGACTAGTAGTAGTATGAAATGGAAAATAGATATATAATAATTTGAAAATTGTTATTAATTTTTAGGAGCAATAGATAGAGGGAAATTAGACGGTTTTGTAGAGGATACCAAACTCAACTCCAACGCATTAGTATTTCCAATGCAGCCGTCGGACATGTCGAATGCAAATCTCTCACGAGATTTGTCGTCTGGACAGTATGCATTGAAGGTGTTGCGTAATATCAATGAGCAAAGACTGAATAATCAGTTCACCGATGTGAGTCTGGTCATCAACGATACCATCATCCGGGCTCACCGCTCCATTCTGGCAGCCAGCTGCAAATATTTTCACGTCATGTTTACTGGTAGCCTGATGGAAAAACAGCAGGACACCATCGAACTGCAGGATTTTTCACCTGACATTCTGTCGCTCATCATTGATTTCATTTATACCGGGAATTTAAGCATAACCAAAGACAATGTGCAAGACCTCTTTGTCACTGCGGATTTTCTTCAACTTAATGAAGCTCTTCAGACTTGTTCCAATTACTTGAAACAAAATATCGATTATAGCAACGCGATTGGAGTTTATTAGTAAGACTACAATGTCCAAAACGCTCGGTCTTTGTGACATTATTATTTGTCAGCAGTTAAATTTATTGAAATGTTTGCTTTCAGCGTCGCAGACAGACATAACCGAAGGGATTTGAAGGAATTTGCCTTACATTTCATCGAAGTCAATTTTCCAAAAGTGTCTCAAGAAGAGGAATTTCTTGAATTGCCTGTAGAAAATGTCGTTCAATTTTTGAGCAGCGAATATATACACATAGAAACTGAATATGAGGTAATTCGTTATATTTGCCATGGCAATTTAATCAGTTTTATAACAAAGATAAAAATTCGGGTTTGTCTTCAGGTCTTCCAAGCGGCGTACAACTGGCTTCTGCGTGACATAGCAACGAGGGGTAAATACGCGTTCGAAGTGTTTCAGCACATACGGTTTCGATTGTGTTCTTCGTCCCGCATTAAAGGTGTAATAGAAGAATGTAAAGCTACAGACGTAAATTATGTACTGAGTTCTGTTCACACAGACATTAAGGAGAACAAAGGCTGCGTTGTCCCATTTCATGTTCAACCTAGACTGTGCGCTAAAAAAAATATCCTCGTTATCGGTGGCTCGAAACGTGAACATTCCAGGGATACTTTGGCCAGGCATTCGGAAAGCACTTATAACACCATCATTAAATATGACACTTTTACAGGGTGACTGATAAATTCATATATTAAATATTGCCGCAATTCCAAATATTGCCGACAAAAAATTGTGTTAATTGAAAATTATTAATCAACATTACAGAACATGGAGTGAAATTGCTCCGATCAGTACAGCCAGGATATTGCCAGGTGTTGCATTATTGGATGGCAAAGTCTATGTTGTTGGGGGGGAATTGGAATCTTGTATCATTGCTAATGGGGAATGTTACGACCCACGAGAAAATTTGTGGAAGGAAATAGCATGCATGGTGGAGCCCAGGTGCGATTTTGGATTGTGCGCGTTGGATAATAATTTGTACGCGTTTGGTGGTTGGGTCGGTGAAGACATTGGTGGCAGCATGGAAATCTACGACCCGGTCACTAAGTCGTGGAGTCTACACGGAGAAATGCCTGAACCCCGCTTTAGCTTTGGAGCAGTTGCTTATGATGGTGATTCATTATGTTTTACGATAATTAATAACCCTACTCTAAGATTAATTGTATCAAAAACAATTCGTGCAATTAATTACTTTGACTAATAATTCTGTAATTATTTATCTTGCATTAAAAAGTGCAAACAAATAATTACTTGGACTGTTTCTTTTAGGTTTGATTTACATAGTTGGAGGTTGCACAAGATTTAGCAGACATCGCGACGATTTGTTAAGTTATAATCCGTGCACCAGACAATGGAAATGTTTGGCACCGTTGCTTACTCCTCGATCGCAAATAGGCATCGCTGTGTTGGATGGTTATATGTATGTTGTTGGCGGTACAAATAAAACGAATGAAGTTTTGGATTCTGTTGAAAGATACTCGTTTAAAGATGTAAGAAACATTGTTGACGAAAAAAATTGTATATTTCTATTTCTTGAATTGAAGGAAGTTGAATAGAACAATGGAAATGTTATGTTTCAACTTTATGTTTTAGAATACTTGGAGCTACGTCGCGCCACTGAACATAGGACGCTCTTGTCCCGCAGTAGCTGCTGCTGATGGACGTCTATACGTGATCGGCGGTAATCAGTTCCGAGAAGTAAATTTTTATCGCACTCAAGTAACGATATCCACCGTAGAATGTTATGACCCTGTTCATGATAAAAAATGGAAAGAATGCGCATCTCTTCCGGCGAGTAGAGGGGAGGCTGCCGCTGTCATTACACCATTTTGATAAACTTTCATTGATCAAAACCAAAAAATAAAAGACAAATGAAACAACATTAACGTGATAAATTGAAATTAGCCTCGCTACAGGGTGTATAACACATTTTTAAAATTAATTTCCCGATTGATGCTTTATACACTTTTAGTGACTTTTGACTGCCTGAATTCTTATAGATGTAACATCAAAAAATGCTCTGCAAAATTTTCCTTTAATGGAGAATATTTTGTTTTTTTTTTCTCTCTTTTTTTGCCCATTTTACTCCTTCGTAAACACCAATTTTTAATTAATTTTAAACATGCCAATTTAAGTTATGAGATTTGAAATCTTAATACCCCTTCAAAACTCTTGAAGAGACTTAACTTAGGTAAATCTATTCTCACTGCTGCCATCCACGTAACAAAGATAACGAATTAAAAATTGAGGGTGTTTCCATGTATTAGTTACAATGTAAATATAGTGTACATTTTTTTAACTTAGTCGAATAAATACATTCACATATTGTGCTAAAATTATTATTTCACAAAATTCATACCGGAAGAAAAAATTCTCATTATAATATGCGATATTTCATCGTATAAAAAAATTCCCGCATAATTACTGCTTTTCCAACCTGTTATACACCCTGCCGCTATGCCAACTGTAACTGAATCTCTGAAACGCGGTTTCAAACAGCCAATGAAGATTACATAATGAATCATCCCATCAACTTATAGACATCTTGTTTTTATCCACGCGCACTTTTTGTTATAATATTGATTTAGTAGATGCCACGACGCAAGTAACTGCATGTTAATTAACGTTGAAGTTCAGGAATCACGTTTGTTTCGTTTGAATGGCAAACCTCGATCGAAATATTTGTCATAATGAAAGAATTCCGAATGAACACCAAATAATTTCCGATAAGATCATTAATTAATATGCCTTGTTACAGGAACGTAACAACTTTACATAACTTTAAATTTCAATTTTAATTAAAATAAACTGCGAAATTTTTACATACAAAGTAGCAAACCGTAATAAAAATAAAAAGAAATGATTTTGTGCTGCGAATCAAAACTAGAATTTTCGTACCAGTACCAAAATATAAATTTTCTGTTTATACAATGTTATTGCGTGAATTATATATTTAATGTTAATTTTTATGTAGTTAAATGTGCAAAATTATTGACTAATAACTTTTCGGTAAATAATTTGCATTAAATTTGAGTGAAAACGAGGTTTCAAATTTTTTTCAAATATGAGGCGGGTGTTCTAGTGTTAAATTGAATTTATATGTTGATGTTACGTTGTTACGTGTCTGATAGTAAATGTCATCAATACATAATATACTATACTCAAGTCAAATTTAAGACAGAGTAAAAACGTTACCATGTCGCGTTCATTAACCTTGCTTAATAATTGTTAATTTAAACAGTTCTTATACACCAGTGCATCATGTGGTATGTACAATATGACTGGTGAATATTCGTTTCACTTGTATTAAAAAAGGAAATATAAAAGGACGTTAAACTAATATATAATACCAAGACAGATAGAGACTTTAAAATATCTTCTAAATAATTTCATTTGCAAGAGAATTGTACCGTTTATAAGATCGATCAATTTCCTTTTCTCTCGACATGTTTTACACTTTAATACTCCCACAGTATTCATTTGAAAAAAAAAAATACAAGTAAAAATATAAAATGTAATGTAAAAAAATTGAAAATTCATATAATTTTAAGATGAATATTTAAGTTGCGGTTCATTTTTTAGGTTTTTTTATTTAATTGCACAAATTCAAGTCAATCCTTTTGAAAAATGTCTGTATTGATTTTATTATATTTCTTATTCATTAATTTGGTTTTATAAAGAATTTTGTAAGAAAAATTGTATGCATCCAATTTGTTGCGATTTGTAATATGAAATTTTGTAAATCGTGGCTAAAAAAATAAATTGTTATTAAAATAAATTGTACTCATTACAAGTACTATAAACGGCCTTTGCCTATTCATTATATCCATTTGATCCTAAAGTCACGTTTATGATGAGCGTCAGCAAAATCTATTGACACAATAGATCGTCAAAATTGAGCGCGCACTCGATGCTTGCTTTGCACAGATCAAAAACGCGACTAAAGGAATTCTATCATGCGACGAACTTAAGTGTCTTCAGGGCCGTACCGTAGTTGAATGAAAGTCTCAAAATATAAATCACAACTTTTTAATCGAACCTTGGACAAAACTGTTCTTTACCTTCAACTCAAAGGAAAAAAATCATTTTTATAGAAGGAACAGTTTTTTATGGAAACTCTTGAACACTTATATAATAACCCCTTAAAAATCACAAGCGAAGAACAAAAAAACATGAATATTGATTAAAACTTTACAATTTAATGTAATGAAAATGAATTAAAAAATATCTTGTGTTTTCTAAAGGGTTCAAAAATTTGACGTCTACTTTACATAATTCGATTTTATAAACAATTATAAATTTCAGATGTTGAGTGAAAACATTCTATTTAATTAAAAATGTTGTCTAAATTGTAGTAGCAAAACTTGATTTATGATACAATCAATTTTTTTAATTGGATAGTTTTTTTTACTGTATACAAGTACATTTCGTGTATATATACTTGTATGATTTGTTGAAAATATGTTTTAGCTCTTGATATATATTATTATCGAAGCAGAATGGATTTATTTCTCGCGCACAATTTCTTGAGGCAAATAATTTAATGAATTATTGTTATTGACAGGGTCTCTCATTGCTTATGAAAAATTCACTGCCGGGTGCACTGTTTTTGTCGCCAAAAATTGCATTACTTAAAGTGGACGTAACAATAGATTTTTTAACTTTGCAATTAGCGAGACGACCGATAGCTCCCGACAAATTTTTAATCATAGTTTATTATATGAAACTCATAAGACGTATATGATGTAATCAAGTTATCAACAAATGGACGTTGTAAGCTGTCTAAAATAAATGGTCGTTTATTTTTTAAATGAGCGAGCAAAATTTACAACTGAGGCTTGCGATTTGTACTTGAAAAGAAAACTCAATATTTTATCCGACAATGTTGAACATCCAATTCGAACTGGCCAATTCAAACTAATTTGAGTCGTAGAAAAAGAGAAGGAATGAATAGGTAAATTTAATTAATTTAATTTGCATTTTAAAGACGCACAAAAATTGTAAAATTCCGACGAACAGACAAAAAAACTCGAACGTAGAACATAGGAGGAAACTAAAAAGGACGACAATGAAACGTACCTAAACTTTTCAATGAATCTAAAAGTTAAAATTAAACTTAGGTGTCGTACTCTATGAATATACGTGACATTAGCATATATATTTAACTTTGCCGCAGACTAAGCGTAACGCATCGAATAATAAAAACAATTAAATTAAAAAAGTCGCTCCCTTGTTTCTGAAATTGTATATTTTTGAAACTTTTCAAAACATTGTGTTTGAGCTACGAAAATTGTTTAAAATAAACGAGTCATGATATTTGAAAGAAAAATAAAAGTTTTCATCTCAACTCCCTGCCGTTTTGTTATGTCATAAATTGTACGATCAAAGCTTACACGAATCATTTATGTCGTTTATTTTTCACCTATTTCCAAATTCATTTTATTTGTCAAGAGGTAAAGAAAACAATAATGTCAATTTGATGACAATTACATATACAATTGAACTGATTTTATACTGCACCGACATATAAATTGAACGAGCGGCGTGTAAAATAAAAACTGACGTAAAAAAAATGTTTTTTTTTTTTTTTTTTTTGCTGCCTAGTCGTGATTTTCGTAAATCATCGCGTAATAATAGAAGGAGTCGATGCGCAAAATGTGCGTGCGGGCATTTCTCTTGATTTAGCGACTGGCCTTGCGCGTACAGTTGGCGTGAAGAAAAAGCGTCTATGCAAATGACGCGATATTATTCGTCCGATCTGTACAAATTCTAGGCGAATTTAAGAGCTGAATTGATGGACTTATTTGAGTTCCTGTTTTCGGTGCGATGAGACCAATCGATATTCGTCCGTATGTTAATGAACCGGTTTGCTCTTTTTGTTGGCTTCGTGCAAAAACTTGCCTGTAATTCATATAACATCGTCAACGCTCGCAAATCGGGTATCGATCGCGTTCAAGTCGATTTCATTAAGGCTAATTTATTTAAGGCGAATTTTGTCGTGGCGGTATAATGCGAGAGATGTGTGTTTTGTCGCCCGCGCACTCTCATTAAAATGAATCATGATTAATGAAATGACTAGCGCCAATCTCTCCCGGATATACTCACTCGAATGATGTCGAATTTGCCTCTTCGAGACGCTTTTCAGCTTTTCAAGTACTTCGGAGTCGCTCTTCTGTCTCGCATGGCGTTTCTTTGGCTTGTCATTTTGCGATGGACGTTGACTTTTTTTTATCCGACAGTTCCACTCCTCGTTGTTTGACTTTGGCAACAGACCGTTTAAAAGTAATGACTAAAACCAAGTCTAAATTAATGGGTACTTTAAAATTAAATCAATCTCTTTTGTTTAATTTCAAATCAATTCCTGTATCCATTTTATGAACAAGAAATATGTGATACTAAAAGTATTAGGTTTCAAAATCGTAAAATTCATATTTAAATTGATTTTTTTCTTTTATTTTTTTGTTTTACATTCTCGATTTACACAAGTGCACGTGTTCATCAAAATAACATTTAAAACCACCAATGAAAAACTCTAAAACATTTACGGTCAAAAATGGATCAAGAGATTGAAAAAGAAATAATGTAATCAAAAATATAAAAAAATCTAAATTAATTATTAAATTTGAGATGCAATGTTGGAATAATAAAAGTAACCCTAGACGGTCGTATAGCTGCAGGGTAACGTAATCGGTCACTGGAGACTCCACGAATTTTCAAAATAAAATTTAAACCGACTGAAAGCGAAAGAAAGTAGTATGTCTGAATAATTGTTCTATATAAAGTACTATGGTGCAGTTTTCAAAGTTGTGGGAAAAAAATTGAATTTTACTGTCTATTGCACGAAAAATTGATAAATCATTGAAACAAATGTATTAAAATTGAAATATCCAGAATTTAGCAGCATTTCTTCTTTAAATTCATAACTTTTATAAGATGCATAATAATTGAAAAAATCTTGCGGGGTTTAAAAGAGAGCCTTTCCAACTACTACTGAATGAAAATACAATTCTTGAAATCGGCCTATTTGAGCCCAAACTTAATTATCATCATGAGAGTAAAGTATAATCTTGATGTATAATTACCGAGATTCACGATTTAAAATACGTTCGGGTCTTTGGTGACCCCAGTGTGATCGTCTAGGGTTAAAACAATTAAAATTATTTCAATTGGAACAAGATTGAAAAAGTGAAATTTTAATTGTAAATGATTATTTATGTAAGCCTCTCTTCAATATTTATTTGCTGAGTCATCGAATTAAGGAATGATATTATCGAATAACAAAAAATTAAAAATGTTGAAAAGATTTTAATTAACTATATTCAAAGCTAAAATATTCTTTCAAATATTTAGAATATATATTTTCACTCTTTCAAATTTGCTGAGTTAATTGAAATTTTCCTTGACTATTTGTGTTCACCCTTTTTTCGGGTAATCCATCATCCACTTAGTAGTGAGACTAATTTTATCATTAACATTTTTTTCCATAAAAGTCAATATAAATTTGAAAATTTACTTATGAAAATGAAATTAACAAATTCTTGGATTCAATGAACGTTGAAGAGTGAAATTGAATAAATATTTAAAATAATTTATTGATATTTTAAGTTTTTATTGATAGTAAATGAATAAATTTAAAGATGCATCTGCTGAATGACATTTGCAACATCAATGAAAAGTTGATTATTCGAATTACTTGCTGCTCGGTGTACTGACGGTCTATGTTAATTCCTTGATCGCTATATTGACACGTCGCATCTGCTTCTTTTGACGATACGCTCGCATCAGACGCTTGGGTATAACACTTGCTCAAGGTCTCTGTCGCGTCATCCTTATCCTCGGAATTACTTTGATAATCGTTGACAATAAATGTTAAAATATTATTATAATCCGGCGACTAAAGTCGCGGGCGGGTTACGTCGTTAAGTTTTATGTCGTTGTTTTACATTGCATAATTTAACACCGCGTGCATTTTGTCCTCTCGTCATATTGCAGAGGAAGTGATGATTATAATTTTATGTGCATAATTTTGTAACGTTTTTTGTTCACGGACGTTATTTTATTTTTCGTTTGAAATTCGATCTCTTTTTTTCTTCACTCGATTTTTTTGTTTTTATTATTTGTTTTTTTTTTTTTTCATTTGATTAATCATTCTTTTGTTATTAGTGCTGTTTTGATCGATGAGATCTCAAACATTACGGCGATGAAAATATTTACTCATTTGTTAACGCAAAATTGTTCATTGCCAATGAACAAAGTGATTTATTATACCTTTGTTTATGTTGCCTGAATTTTAATCAGTTTTTCTCTGACGACTTTATTGCGTCTTTTTTGTTGCTTGCATTTTCTTTCTTGTATACAATGTTCTAATTTAGCGCAGGATTCATTTTGGTCCAGCACTTGAACGAAAGTAGGGATATAAACAAATTTGAAGTCTGAACCTCCCGAGGTCTTAAAAAGCAAAGAATAACGCATATCAGGCAAATATTAAGTTGCGTCTGAGACTTCCGATAGGACACTTTTGTTCATGTTTTCTTTGATAATATTAAATACGAAAAAGTAAAAAGAAGAAGAAAGATTAATTTCATTTAAAAAATGATTACCTTTTGAGAAGCAGGGTCGAGATCTTTCAGATTCTTCGACCCAGAACAAAACTGGCGCACTATTTGTAAATGCTCTGCAGATGTAATAATATTTTTTTTTGTTGCAACCGCGACCGAATTAGGATATTGATTAAAATGATAATTTTCTTTGAAAACCCGCATAGTTGATTACAAGAAAGAATGCAATTGCTCTTTAGAACTTTGCGCGAACAAATAATCTGCATAATTCATTTGTCGATTAAAATTTCAAAACGCAACGTTCTAATTTTGTTTTGACTGTTCCACAATGTTTGTCAGGGAGTTGGTGGTGTGTGTGTGCGCTCAATGATTTTTTAATCACGATTGTTCCTGTGATATCTGCGCGCGGATATTAAGCACGAAAATGGAACGGGGATATAAAATTTGCAAAGCGCGTATTGGTTTAAATTTGGTTGTTGTCTGAAAATTCATATATGAATACCTGAACAAAGTGCAACTATTGTGATCAAAACTTTTGTTGGTTGTTAAATCGTTGTGGAATCGGGTGCTGGACGAATTGTCGTAGGACGTAATTTGTAGCTGCATCTGTACGAGCAAAATGATTTGACGGAAGATAGCCGAGTCCCTGCGAGCGGCTTCGCGTAACTTCTCGACGAGCGATTGCCAGCTTTGCTGCAGTTTGTTTATATAGGAATCCTCGAGCTTGGGCAAAATCGTGTTCAGGCGTGCAATTTCTTTTCTGCGAAGCTCTCGGCATTCGTGCTGCGTCGCCACGTCATCGTCTCGTACGCCCTCGTATCCAGGATAGTTGAGCTCGCGATCACGTTGCCAGTTTTTGCGATAGTCTAATATAATATCCTCGAGCATCCCCGACAGATACGATATCAAGGCTTCTACGTTCTCCGTTTCATTCATCTATATACGAATTGTAAATTCCACACGTACGTGCAATCATGCCATTTTTATGAGCTGCTTTTTTGTTTCGCACTGCGGACAAAATTTATCGTTTCCTACTCCAATTCAATTCATACACATACAACATGAATTGAGCAATCAATGATACGACACATTCATATATTATTTTATACCTATAAAATTTGACTCTCTATTTATCCTTCAACTTGTTCAAATTTCATATTATATCCAAATTTTATTGTAATATCAAATTAAATTATTCTAAATTTTTATTGCTAAATTGCATCAAATTTTGACGAATGGAATTTTCTTTCAAAAATTGTTATTCTTTTCATAAATTAATCCCTCTTTAAGAATCAATTAAAGTAAATATGCGTTACGAAATATAATTAGCAATACATAAAGCGTGTTTTAATACTATTATTATTCAATTATAAAGACTGAAGCAGTTTTTGTTATAATTAAAAAGCTTCGAATAATGAAATTGCAAACACAGGAAAAGGTTTGAACCGGTGGTTATTAAAATAAAAAATTAAAAAATTAAAAATAAAAAATTGCTAGTAGAAGAATTTGCTAATAAAAGTTCTCAAAATATGAAAGAAAATATAAACTTTCTGACTGCCACATCGATATTTTTATTTATTAGAGATAGAAGAAATGCATTTTAAATTGCAATTAATTACATCTCAACAGGTTACTTACTGGTAGTATTGTCAATTTCTTATCGGGCTCGTTTCTTTGCCAAGTGTGAATAGATACTCCCCCATTTATCTGGAATGATAAATCCGCAATAATAAAAAGGGCATCTTAATAATGCACAACACCGCGAGATCTTATCAGCGCTGCACACAAAAGGATACTGCATCTTTAATACAGACGAACCGACTTTCAAATATTTTATAAATCGTTAAAAATTGTATGACGCGTTGATAAATATTTAATGAAAAGCAGTGAGCCAGTAAGTTTAGGACTCATGATTTATTTATTATCATAACGCGCAACAGTGCTTGCATTATACGGCAAACGCTCAACCAAAAGCACGTGCTTCAGCTTAATAAATAAATCATAAACTCCTAAACTGTGTAACTTGTTATACACCGCGACCCGGTAATTTATATAAGTTTTGTTCAAACAATTCACTTACGACCTTGTAAACCCACTTTTAATCTCTTTTTCTCGGTCGAACATTTTTGAAAGAGAAATGAACGACTTTTGGCAAACTGTCAGCAATAGCTGCAACGACGAGAAACTTGTTCTTTCTAGCATTTTTTAAACAAATTGTTTGATTCATTTAAAAGTACGGAAATCAAGTACAGTTCTCAAGTTTTGATATTATCATGCTGTAATGGCGATGCTGCAGAATCGAAATACTTCAAACTATTATGTTGTAATTTAAGTTTGCATGCTTATGGAAAAAGTTCTCTCAAGAGTTTATTCTGTCTTCTTTTTTTTTTTCTTAACAAATTTTTCTTCTGTTTTTAATTTTACAACTTTTCTTTACTTTTCTTTCAATTGTTTAATCACTGTTTGTTTTTTTTTTGTTTGTTCATATTCATATTTGTTGGACAATTTTTCTCTCGCGAGAAAATGTTTTTATTGCAGAGATCTGGTCAGCTAAATTTGTACGGCACAAGAAATTGTGCACTTCTTATTTGTCTGTCACTCTCATCGTTTTGCAGGAGCGCGCAACCTGTGTCAATAATTTCCAACGCTCCACGTAGCGGATACGAAACTGAAGCAATGAAAGAAAGAACAAACGAAAGCAAGAAATGGCCATAAAGTCGCGCGTCATGAAAATTCATTTGGTGAATCAGTCACGTGTGAATAACCGTCCCCCTATGAATATCATATGCCACGGTTACTCATAAATGCATAGAATTTTTTAATGTCGTAGTGACAACGAGACGCTCCACGTCGGATTCTTTTGGATTTATGCGACTTAAACTCTCAATTGCTCTTACGATAAATCAAATTAACGAGACAATGTGTTGACTGCGTTTTTCATTGCAATTTTTCAAAACCTAAAAATTATATCACACTTTTTATTCTCAGCCAATTTATATGCCATCAATCAAAATTAATTCCAATTCTCAAAATCCATTCTTTTTTCAATCAAATTTTGTTAAATATTATTTTAAAGTGGATAGTATATTTATATGTATATTTTTTTAAATAATCAATTTGTCATTTTTGAAAATAAACGTCGAATTTTTGTTATATAATGAGAGGATAAAGAAAATATTTCATCAATTCTTGACGTTTATATGGTTTGCTATGACAATTTGATACAATTATTTGAGGATGAATGTTGACATCTCCTATATAGGAGTATCAAATGTATATTAGAATGATCAAACATTGTGCGTAATTTCGAGCGTAATTTGAAACGAAATTAGTCTCTGAAGAACAACAACGAAATGATGCATTTTAATCACACCGAGTATCCGTGTTAATGTAACGTATTAATTATTTATCACTTAACAATCCCAAGCGTCGTCAATGTGCGGTCGTACAATTTAATGTGTTATATTAACATAAGCACGCAATTCGATCACCGTTACCTATTGCTCTCGAAAAATTTGCTCCCATAAAATTGAATCACAGAGCCAAAAAAATGTTGATCAATAAATAAATTGAAACTCAAATTCGGTTATACTAAAACCAAGGACCGCGGATATGCGTTTTATGCAAAATGAATCATTCATTTTTGCTACTTTTTTTGTTATCAGAAATGAACTCAGAGGAAATTCCCCTTTTTTACAGGCCTCCATCTGCATCTTTAATTAACTGCATCATTAAAAAAATTACTCAAAAAATATATAATAATTAATTCTTGGATGTGCACTTTTCATTTTAGGAAAACATATTATTCATACATTTGGCGTCAGCTTTAATTTTGATTTCATAACTAATATTTTTCACATGTATACACGTGAAAAATGTACAACCAAGACAAAATGAAAAACTTGAATTATTGGTTTAAGAAGTAAGACAATAATTTAAATGTTCGCAATGTTTCATTTTTCAAAAGTTTATTTTTTGAACATAAGTTGTGAAACAAATTAAAAGTAATTATAATTTTGATGTTGAGGGGATAAAAAAATTGACTCAGCATTTGCGATTTGTATTTTTGTAGTCGTTGGAAATAATGCATCATTGCCGATATTCAAAGTACTTTCCGATAAGTACGTTTTTGAATGCGATATGAATATATGACAGCGGCTCTCGAACGTCGGAAGCATTTCTTCTGATTCTTAATGGGCACTTTGAGGTTCGCGAAATAGACGGAGTCGCGCACAGAGACTATGCCTCGGCTGCAACCGCGGTCGACAAGTTTGACAATTCGCACTTCAGCCGCGAACAGACTCAACTCCGTGAAAAGTGGAGCGTCACGTGAATATTCGATCGCATTGCAAATGTGTCGCGAACTAAGTTACACTTTTGCGCCCCTGCGAACTTGCCGATGTTAATATTCGTTTTTATTATTCCCGTTGTTTCGAACTTGCAAAATGACGTATGAAAAAGTATCTTTCATGGGCTTGCTGTGTTGAATACCGCTAAGTGATCATGCATTAGAATTTATACGAGTTGCAGACGGTTATAGAAAAAAAAAAAGTTCTTCGGCTGACAAAAATCGCATTGTAGTTTTTTTTTTCCTCAAATGGATATTTATATGTTTCAACAGGTTTCGCATGACTCATCTGCTCCAATCATTCAATACCTTTTGACGTAAATTTTCATCTCCGAAATAAATAGTCTAATATAGGATGATTCTATGGAACTTGATGAAATCTAACTCCAAAGAGTTATGATGAAACGTTCGTACGCTATACTCATCGAATGTTTCTATGTTCCCACGAGATTATCATATATGGATGCATGGAATTGAACTGTGAAAAATGCATAGATTGAGTCTACGAGCCTTCTTATAAAAAGGTTCTATAATATTTTTTTCAGTGTATATAAAATTCGAATATTAAATTCGAATTAATCATAAAGTATGCCAACAAAAGTTATGCCTGGTTATTGACATCAAACGATGAATTATAAAAGTTTGCATTGATGGTTAATTAATAGAGTTGCTTAATATGACATTCGCAGCCAACGAATATCGATGGAAACATTAAGAGAGAAAAACTGGACATCGTTTCTGTGGACAGCTCGTACAAGCGAACTCCTGTAAAATGCTATTTTCAATCTGTACCAAGCCATTTTATTGAATTTCATATTCGATTTAAAACTGTCGGACGATTGACGGAGTTGAAAAATGAAAAACTTTCTCTGATAAGCTTCCGGCAGGCAATATTTATTAAACGCGAAACGAATATCGATAATATTTATTTAAATATCAGTCTTACGAATCGACCACGTTCACAACAATTTTGAACGTATTTTTGAAAAATGTTCAAAGTACGCAAATGCATATTTTAGCTTAAATAAACCTACTTTCAAGAAGGCTTGTTTCTTTTTTACCTTCAAAACGTTTCTAATAAAAGAAAAATCCGACACGAGAACATTTTCTTTGAAAACATGTTTTTGTGTATGTTTACTCGGTGCATAAAAAAATATTTTGACAGAATGGAGGAAGTAAAATTCCATACCAATAAATTAATAACGAGCGGCTAATTATTAAGAAATTTTATGACATTATTTACGAATACGATATTAACGAATTCATTGATTCATATTTATTTATATTCGATACAGTCATGATTTGATAATGAAATGCGCAACGTGATTGACATTAGTTATATCTTGACCGATGTCTTTATACCTGTTTCGAGGAATAATGTGCGGACACCTATGTGGGAGATAAAATAAATACAGCTGTTATTATTAACAATAATAGGATTATGACAAAAAGAGAAACAAAGCATAATGAGATCGATTAAAAGAGTGTGATTCAAGCGAGCTGAAAATATATCCGACCGATAGCAGAGTGTCGCTGCACCGATATAGTTCTGCAGAAATATTACAATTAACTTTTTTATCCGAGAGATATTCATACTGAGGTGACGAGGACAAAAAATTCCACCTCATTTTATTTTGCAATCGCAGCTAACTATTATTATTACAGACTCGTGATCAGAATCCTTAGAAATTGCTCGCAAATAATTTCTGGAGATTCCTGCATGTATTACGCGAAAATTTTGATGGAAATTATTTTCCTGGATGATTCAGCATGGCGGGGACATTAGCATGGAGATCCCCGAAGAATCGAAAATAATAGAAAAATAAAGTGATTAAAAAAATAAATGTTCAAATTCGATATTGAAAAATGTGCAATGATAATGCGATTGATATATACGATTAATTACGTAACAACGCGGTGATTGAAAATGCGCAAGGTGCATTCGTTTTTCAGGGTTACTAAAATAAAAGTCATTAGAAATATCTCGACGAGCGTCGTCGTCATTCGAAGTTCTCGCAATATCTTTCTCAGTAAACCGACCAAGTTACCGTTAAACTTGCATGCTCATTATACGCATTATGCTCATTAATAGCGTTTTGCAATCATTTCAAATATCGATCACCCATTCATTTTGATCACTTATTTATTAATAACGCTCATTTAAATTTATGGTTTTGACATTATCCGAACCCATAAGTGCAAACGCAAATCACATAACATTCCACTTCATTTCTACACAATTTGATCAATCAATTGGTCGTGCGAAATTTCGTGATTTTTCAACTGACAAAAAGGAGGTAATTACAAAATATGTTCAAGTTGAGGTGCAAATAATAGCTATTATAACGCACCAAGTTATTTTTTTGTTTTGTTTTTTAAAGCCTGCGAAATCTTTGAAGTCGTACACAGTTTGAAGGTCGTTAAAATATTCGTTTGTAGTAATAAAATTCATGCCACTGCTGGCGGAGTGAAAATTTAATCCTCCGTAACCTCTTCAAAGTTAATGGATGTATTCTTATCTTGGCGCGCAGAGACAAATGTAAAGCAAATTTTAATATGAGTTTAACTTAAGCAATCTCTGAAGAGAAGATTCTGCGATAGATTTATATCTGCGCTCATAATTAATTCAAAAGCCAATTTCAAACTAATGATACGATGAGAAACAGCGTAAAATTTTTACCGCAAATTTATAACTTTCATTTTACAATATCCTTGTACAAAACTCCGCCTTTTTTACAAGACTTTTTTTTTACATTCGAACATTTTAGGAGACAAGATTTTAATTTTAAAACTAACTACACGATTATAATTAAATTATCACTTTTAATCGAGTTATTACAGAGACTTTAGTGCACTATTTTCTAGCTCCTATGGAACGTTATTTTAACAAGCTTTCCGTACCAAATATACATTTTAATGGATAAGAATGATATACGTACATCGTTACACAGATTCAGATGATATTGTTCGTTAAATCCGATAAAACCTCTTCCTCTCTGTGTATTCAAGTTGACTGAACTTTTTTGTTGTCTTTATTCTACGTTTATTATCCGAGTTGAAAAATCAAGTTAAATGTCATAATTTGTAACATCATTTTAACTGTTTAATTTCGTTAAATTGTAACAACATTTTTCAAGCATTCATAATCTTTTTTGTAAAGCATGTTTGTAAAAACAATGGTCATATACGAATTCAATTTTCAATTCAACCAGTTATA
Source organism: Trissolcus japonicus (assembly GCA_030522925.1). Lineage (NCBI taxonomy): Eukaryota > Metazoa > Arthropoda > Insecta > Hymenoptera > Scelionidae > Trissolcus > Trissolcus japonicus. Next base: position 3,380 of record JAPYZS010000363.1, on the reverse strand, counting down.
TGAACCGTAAATCATTCACATTCATCAAATCGCGGCTTCTAAGTGAATTGTGCATCAAAACATTAAGTATACATAAATAACGCTTTTATGTTAACTCATCGCGCATAGTACATCAATACGCAGATAATTACAATTCAATTGCACCTCATCAAACGCCGTATTTGTTTTTCCGCTTTCAACAATGAATAATGTTATTTGTGTTGTGCAATACAGAATATTCTTCGGTATATATTATCAACAGTAAAATGTAATACATGTGAATTTCGTTACTCATGTATGTTTCTGTGTTATACCCCATGCAAAATGAATTTATATATTGTAGATGTTGAACTGTTTAACTAAAATAACTGAAACTGTTTATTGTATTGCAATAGACAAGATTTTGTCCAATTTAACCATTCCACGTAATGGCTATGATTCGAATCAATTTAAATGTTAACACGTTATTGGTTGAAATTTTATTTTCAAGCAGATTGAACAATACGCATTGCTCTGTACATCGCAACCGAGATATACATCAGCATACTGGGCTTTAATCGATCCTTATAATATAACTGCAATGCGTTCTAGGTTGATTTAAAATATACCAATAATAATATTTTTTATTGCACTTATAAATAAAAAAATCTGACAATATAAAATGTACAAGTAATCTGGAATGATAATGAAACTTTGAAGTTTAAAACTTTTAAAAACAACTCAGATGAAGAAACAAGTTATACAAGTAAATATTTATACTAACATAAAAAATATCATTTTCACCAAAGTATTATGATTTTAAGAGCTCATTTTATCGAATTTGTTCTTACCGTATCAAGATTCATTGATCAACGATAAAAAATTATACTCTTACCAAAAACTTTCGCCGGACTTCTAATGTTATCATGAAAGTAATTCATTAAAACAAAGTCACTTTAAATGAGATTTTGCCTTTTTTTCAGTCGTCTAATTATAAACGCTCGTGCATATTCATTATAAAAGTTGTAACTTTTTGCATTGACTTTTATCGCTATGTAGAAAAAAAAATGTTTGTTTACAAATGTTTTCATTCATGACTTTTATTTGCAAATTTCGCATGAATATATTAGCGTCGTAAGCTATCTGATACCGCTCCTTTTGCTTGTCAGTAAACCATGACGAGTCACGCTTTAGCTGGTTTGTTTGCCTCCGTTCCAATCGACTGTGACAAAAATAAGACTCAGCTGTTGAACATATCGCATTACAAGGTGTAACAATTAACGGCAATAAGTGCAATAGTAGCGACAAGAATTTCTTTTTGTTCAAGTTATAGGATTTGTAATGATGCATTTACGCTTGTACTATTGATTCAGCAGGTCCCCTGGTGATTTCCATCACGCAAGTGACTCACTTGGACTACTGTAAACCTTTCAATATTGACACTGGTTTTGTTTCAGAGAAGAAGTACTTTTATGACGGCAGAAAAATAAAAGTTTTACAAATCAATTTGTGATAGTTAATCGTTTGTAATGTCACGATAAGTTTTGAGGATAATCGAGCTTCATAATTTAAAGTCCGCTTCAAAAGTCAATTCTCAAGATATTCGTTCGAGAAGTTAATTTTATCTCTAGAGCAAATACACATGACTATTTAACAGATATGCTATACCTTGACTTTTAATGAATGCAAACATTGGCGTAAGTGCTACGTATTTAATACATAAGATGTGTTCTAAGCTCGAAGATAAGTTGCGGTTACAGAGCGTATTTTAAAGCGAACAGAAGAATCGACTTGGAAAATAAAAGAAAAAGTGACGTGATTTACGACTGCTAAAGATGATTAATTTGGTATTTGTTTTCTTTGGAAAAATAAGTTTGATACACGGCGGTGCTGATAATTAAATAATTATAGAGTTGAAAAATATTAAGCAGATTACGTCGCTTTTCATCAGCGTATATATACAATCATCAGTTAATGTTAGAATTCAATATTGAACCGTTTAATTGAAAACGAGATAACAATGAACGGAGTCTTTCTTTTTCGCAGTTATAATAATTCTTCGCGGCACATGACTAAAAGCATCTTAACTTTTGCTCCTTTTTTTTAGATATTCAATAAAAGGAAAACCGATCAATAAATTTTCCTTAAACAATGCCGGCCTCTTCATTATCCTAAAGTTAATTGATTGTGAAACTGAGACAATATTTCATCAGCCATTTCATGATAACCAGTAAAAAATATCGACCACAAATATAATTTTACAGTTTTGTACTTATAAGTCTTTAAAGAGCGCAACTGAAAAATTGGACGTAAAAATTGTTAACATCCTCTGACAGCGGAGAATGTTACTTTTTTTATACTACAAGCTCGGATTTTTAAATACCCATTGTCTCTCAAAAAAAAGACAATAGAAAAAAATATACTCGCAGAAAGCAATGTACTTGACAAATGATTGAATTGCATAATGCACTGAACTATGAAGCACCGGCGCACTTTATATACACAGATCTAAATTTACTTTGAAACTTGTGGAACATTTTTATGTCCCCGCAGGAAACGGGTATTTGATTTTCTCAACGGCAGCGCGCGGCTGTCACGTTGCATTGAACGATGAATGCGTTAATCGCAATAATAAAATTATTTTCAAGAATCTTCAAGTGGATTCAATCAAATTAAGTGCGACGTCAACTCGCTGTCATAATTCGCATAATGTGAGCGAAAAAGAAACGCGCGCCCCAGCGTGTACATTCATAGGGGGCCGGGCGATTAAAGAACACGCGACAATTGAAAGCGCGCGGCAAATAAATCAAAGCCGATGAGTTGTGAAGTCAAACAGCGCAGATTAAAAGTGTGCGAGGGGGCACTTTGTCGAAACTCGTTAACGGCGTAGAGCCGCTTCCACGACGACGCTGGGATTACTGGCCCTAAGTTCGTTAGCTCAACGAACTTAAACTTGGTAATGTCGGCAACGGCCTGACAAAATGACGGGATAACGTAATCTCGAACAGATCCTGAGGCGCTCGCGCTCCTGCAGCACCGCTGTGGATTGTACCTGCAAAGTGTATAGTAAATTTTAATACCAAGTGCCGTGTGCACACTGCGCGTGCTCACTATTTTTCGCTGTTATTTTTGTGTTAAAAGCGTCATCCCGATTTCAGTTAATTAATCCTCGGCGTAAGCTTTTTATCTTGCGATTAGCGACGATCCACTTCATTAATATGGTCTTTGTTCCCCCCCCCCTGCGCCAGCACATGATTAATTTTGCGTCAATAAATTGAAATTTCATTACACTCAAAGAAAATTGGAGGTTATACACTTCCAGCATATGGAGTTCTTTTTTTACCAATAAGTTGGCGTTCTTAATTCTCCAATTGGAGGTCTGAGAGCTCCAACTCCATTGAATTCAGAATCGACTATTGCTG